>WBZZ01003925.1:40000-42500 GCA_019918135.1 Paulinella micropora
CACCTGCAGGGACCTTGTTAATGATTTTGCATGCAACTGTACTGCTGGCTACAGCGGCAAAGCGTGCGACACAGGTGTGCGTGCGCGCGCGCGCGCGCGTGTGTGTGTGTGTGTGTGTGTATGTGTGTATGTGTGTGCATGCACGCAAGCTTTTTTTCTTGCATTGACTATTTACGCGCAGCCTTTTTGATTGTATACGTAATTTTTTCATGTTTTGAATGGCAACACTTCAGGACGTAGTGGCCTGCCTGACACAAGACATAAAAAAAATTGCTTACGACATGCAAGTGGCAAACTTGTCCATTTTTGAACGCATTTTTGTCCATTAAGAGTTGAGATACAAAAATGCTCAGTATATCATTTGAAAGCCCTTGTTCTGACTTTTATACGATGGTTTCAGCATTATCATAGCACCATGACCGATGATAACGATACCACCATGATCGTTATTGTTGAGATCAAAATTGAAGGACTTTGTCTTTTATAGATCGTCAGCAATATCATTACTGTCAGCTTTCTCCATGCTGTCGAGCAGACAGCTTACTGCTTGTCGACTTTAGAACTTCCACAGTGCTTTGAACAGTCCTTTCCTAATTGGGTTACTCTTTGCACAGATATTGATGATTGCAAGAGCAACCCCTGCCAAAACGGAGCTACCTGCGCCGATCGCGTCAACGGATTCTCCTGCCAGTGTGTAAGCGGATATGCTGGAGCAACTTGCCAAACAGGTTCTCGCAACAAAAAGCTCAGCTGTTTTGCATAGTTCTCAAGTGTGCAATCGCTGCTCAGCTAAACTATAGAAAACACAGTATCTAGCAACTTTTTTAATGCTGACTGCGGTTTTCACAGATATCAACGAGTGCCAGAGCAACCCCTGCCAAAACGGCGGCACCTGTACCGATCGCGTCAACGGATTCTCCTGCCAGTGTGTAAGCGGATATGCTGGAGCAACTTGCCAAACAGGTTCTCGCAACAAAATGCTCAGCTGTTTTGCATAGTTCTCAAGTGTGCAATCGCTGCTCAGCTAAACTATAGAAAACACAGTATCTAGCAACTTTTTTTATGCTGACTGCGGTTTTCGCAGATATCAACGAGTGCCAGAGCAACCCCTGCCAAAACGGCGGCACCTGTACCGATCGCGTCAACGGATTCTCCTGCCAGTGTGTAAGCGGATATGCTGGAGCAACTTGCCAAACAGGTTCTCGCAACAAAATGCTCAGCTGTTTTGCATAGTTCTCAAGTGTGCAATCGCTGCTCAGCTAAACTATAGAAAACACAGTATCTAGCAACTTTTTTAATGCTGACTGCGGTTTTCGCAGATATCAACGAGTGCCAGAGCAACCCCTGCCAAAACGGCGGCACCTGTACCGATCGCGTCAACGGATTCTCCTGCCAGTGTGTAAGCGGATATGCTGGAGCAACTTGCCAAACAGGTTTGCACAACCTCCACATTAGTTTTTTTTTTGCGCTGCTCGAAGTGCGCAACTTTATTTGCTATGTCAAGCACCCAAACAATTCACTAACTTGCATGTGCACTGTCTTTGCGTAGACATGGATGACTGCCTGAGCAACCCCTGCAAAAACGGCGCCCGTTGCGTCGATCGTGTGAACAGCGTCTCTTGTCTGTGTAAGGACGGCTTCACTGGAGAGTTTTGTCAAACAGGTTTGTGCAACACACAAACACCTTACTTTGTGGGTTGTTCGAAATACATAACTGTATCACCGCTCAGCTTTATTTAACAAACACCTTACTGTTTGCGTTGATCTAAGTACACAACTTTATCGCCCCTCAGCTTTATTTGTGAGCCCAAATCTATCAACTCACTTTGATGCTGACTGCTTATGCTTATTGCGCAGACATCGATGACTGCAAGAACAACCCCTGCCAAAACGGCGGCACCTGCACTGATCGTGTGGATAGCTTTGACTGTAAATGCGCAGCCGGTTACGCCGGAAAGACCTGCGACACAGGTTTTAGCATGCAACTAAATCTTTGTTTTTATCGTTGTTCTAAGCGCACAATTTCACTACTGCTCAGTTTTCATCTATGTGAAGCACCAAATCTATCAACTCATAGATATGGATATGCACTGGCTGTTTGCGCAGACATTGATGACTGCCAGAGCCGTCCCTGCCAAAACGGCGGCACCTGCACCGATCGTGTCAATGGCTTTTCTTGCCAGTGTGCGCCGGGATACAGTGGAGATATGTGTTTGCTTGCCGTCGTCACGACCACCACCACCACGCCAGCTCCCACCACCACCACCCCAACCACCACTCCAACCACCACCACCACCAAACCAACGACGACGACGACGACCACCACCATCACACCAATCACCACCACCACCACCCCAACCACCACCACCACCACCACCCCAACCACCACAACCACCACCAAACCAACCACCACCACCACCACCTCAGCCACCACCACCAAACCAACGACCACGACCACCACGACCCCAACGACCACCACCACGACCCCAACCACCACCAC
>WBZZ01003926.1:20000-22500 GCA_019918135.1 Paulinella micropora
TAGGGAGGTGTTTTTGAAGACGCAGAACCATCAGAAAGGACATACTATCTATCTATCTATCTATCTATCTATCTATCTATCTACCTATCTATCTATCTATCTATATATCTATCTAGGGAGGTGTTTTTGAAGACACAGAACCATCAGAAAAGACGTACATACAATATATCTATCTATCTATCTATCTATCTATCTATCTATCTGTCTAGGGAGGTGTTTTTGAAGACGCAGAACTATCAGAAAGGACATACATACAATCTATCTATATATCTATCTATCTATCTATCTATCTATCTATCTATCTATCTATCTATCTATCTATCTATCTATCTATCTATCTATCTATCTATCTAGGGAGGTGTTTTTGAAGACACAGAACCATCAGAAAGGCAAGTACTTGGCTCAACTTACACAACAGGTGAGAGAGCAACAAAAAAAAAGGAACAAAATAACAACTTCCGCCCTTCCTTTTTCTGCCTCGCTACTGCCTTTCTGCCCCTGCTGCTGCCTCACTACTGCCTTTCTACCCCTCCTGCTACCTCACTACTGCCTTTCTGACCCTCCTGCTGCCTCACTACTGCCTTTCTGACCCTCCTGCTGCCTCGCTAGTGCCTTTCTACCCCTCCTGCTGCCTCACTACTGCCTTTCTAACCCCTCCTGCTGCCTCACTACTGCCTTTCTGACCCTCCTGCTGCCTCGCTAGTGCCTTTCTACCCCTCCTGCTACCTCACTACTGCCTTTCTGACCCTCCTGCTACCTCACTACTGCCTTTCTGACCCTCCTGCTGCCTCACTACTGCCTTTCTGACCCTCCTGCTGCCTCGCTAGTGCCTTTCTAACCCCTCCTGCTGCCTCACTGCTGTCCTTCCGCCCCTTCCTATTTGCTTACCACCGCGCCTGTGTCCCTCTGTTGCCTGACTGCTACCTCTCTGCCCGTCTGTTGCCTCACTACTGCCTTTCTGCCCCTCTCGTTTGCCTCACTACTGCCTTTTTGCCTGCTCGCGTTGCCTCACTACTGCCTTTCTACCCCTCCATGTTGTCTCACTACTGCCTTGCTACCCCCTCCTGTTGCCTCACTACTGCCTTTCTGTCCCTCCTGCTGCCTCACTACTGCCTTTCTACCCCTCTGCTGCCCCACTACTGCCTCTCTGCCCAGGTGTTTGACGATTTTGAAGCCAACAAGTATCAGTGTGCGGAACCCCGTGTGTCAATCTATGGTAAATAACATACATATTCATACATACATACATACATACATACATACATACAAGTATCAGTGTGCGAAACCACGTGTGTCAATCTATGGTAATCTATACAAATACGTAAATAACATGCATACATACATACATACATACATACATACAAGTTCAGTGTGCGAAACCACGTGTGTCGTATGTATGTATGTATGTATGTATGTATGTATGTTATTTACGTACTTGTATAGATTACCATAGATTGATGGTAAATAACATGCATTCATACATGCATACATACATACATACAAACATACATACAAACATACATACATAAATACAAGTATCAGTGTGCGAAACCACATGTGTCAATCTATGGTAATCTATACAAATACGTAAATAACATACATACATACATACATACATACAAGTATCAGTGTGCGAAACCACGTGTGTCAATCTATGGTAATCTATACAAGTACGTAAATAACATACATACATACATACATACATGCATACATAAATAAATACAACTCTCAGTTTTCGGAATCACGTATGTCAATCTATGGTAAATAACATACATATTCATACATGCATACATACATACATACATACATACAAGTATCAGTGTGCGAAACCACGTGTGTCAATCTATGGTAATCTATACAAATACGTAAATTACATACATACATACATACATACATACATACATACATAAATACAACTCACAGTTTGCGGAATCACGTGTGTCAATCTATGGTAAATAACATACATATTCATACATGCATACATACATACATACATACATACGTACATACACATGTACATACATACATACATACATACATACATACAAGTATCAGTGTGCGAAACCATGTGTGTCAATCTATGGTAATCTATACAAAATAGGTAAATAACATACATACATACATACATACATACATAAATACAACTCTCAGTTTACGGAATCACGTGTGTCAATCTATGGTAAATAATATACATATTCATACATACATATATACATACATATATACATACATACAAGTATCAGTGTGCGAAATCACGTGTGTCAATCTATGGTAATCTATACAAGTACGTAAATAACATACATACATACATACATAAATACATAAATACAACTCTCAGTTTGCGGAATCACGTGTGCAATCTATGGTAAATAACATACATATTCATACATGCATACATACATACATACATACATACATGCATACATACATACATACAAGTATCAGTGTGCGAAACCACGTGTGTCAATCTATGGTAATCTATACAAGTACGTAAATAACA
>WBZZ01003926.1:37500-40000 GCA_019918135.1 Paulinella micropora
CTGCATCTACATCTTCATGTATAGGGCGGATGATTTAATACACATATACATATGCATATGAATACAAATATGCATCTACATCTACATCTTCATGTATATAGGGCCAATTTTTATGCGTCCCCGTGGGGGGTGAGGCGGGGGATTAGGATCATCTATACATATACATATGCATATACATCTACGTCTACATCTACATCTACATCTACATACTCTTCCCGCTTCTTTCCTTCCTTGTCTGTCTGTCTTTCTTTGTTTCTTTCTTCTTTTCTTTTCTTCATCTTCTTTCCTGCCTTCCTTCCTGCCTGCCTTCCTCAGACCCGATGATTGAGTACCGTCCCCATGGGGGAGAGGCGGATAGATAGATAGATAAATAGATGGATGGATGGATGGATAGATAGATAGATAGATGATAGATAGATAGATAGATAGATAGATAGATAGATAGATAGATAGATAGATAGATAGATAGATAGATAGATAGATAGATAGGGGATTTGGATCATCTATACATATACATATACATGTACGAGTACGGGGGGAGAAGCAGGAGTCTTGAAAAAGCTAGATACATATCCATATCCATATCCATCTACATCTACATCTACATCGACATCTACGGGGAAAGGCGCACTGATCCTAGATTCACATAAAAGCATTCACCGCCATTACCTAGGTAATTACCCTTGATGTGGTTAGCTTCCCGGGGAAATTCCCTGAATTTCGGAATTTCCCCGGGAAGCTAACCACAACAAGGGTAATTACCTAGGTAATTGGCAGTGAATGCTTTAATGTAATTCTGAGGATATCAAAGCCGCGCGCCAGACTAGGCAAGTCATATACACCAACTACCGCAAAAACACATCACCTTCCCTCGGCACCTTAGGACCAATGATTAAGTACCGTCCCCATGGGGGAGAGGCCGGGGATTTGGAGCATTTGGCTTGCTGTTTTTTGGTAAGAAGTCTTGATTCAATTCATTTATTTTATCTATTTATTTGTATTACGTTAACTGTCATCACCGGCCGGCGGGGGGGGGGGGGGTGGGGAATTTGGAGCATTTGGCTGGCTGATTCTTAGTAGAGAGAGAGGGGGGGGGATTTGGAGCATTTGGCTGGATGATTCGTAGTAGAGAGGGGGGGGGGGGGGCAGGGAGATCTATATATATATATATATATATAATATAGATAGAGAGAGGGGGGGGGGCAGGGAGATCTATATATATATAGATATATATATATATATATATATATATATAGAAAGAGAGAGAGAGAGAGAGAGAGAGAGAGAGACTTAGCCAAGCTTGCCGTCACACAGTCACACACACACACACACACACACACACACACATATATATATATATATATATATATATATATATATATATATATATATATATATATATATCTTCCGCTTGCCCATCACCTAGTATGTAGTATATCCGCATGCCCATCACCAATTGTGCAAGAAATCCACATGCCCATCAATTGTGCAAGAAATCCACATGCCCGTCACCTATTGTGCAATAAATCCACATGCCCGTCGCCGATTGTGCAGTATATCCGCATGCCCATCACCTATTGTGCAGTATATCCGCGTGCCCGTCACCCATTGTGCAGTATATCCGCATGCCCGTCACCCATTGTGCAGTATATCCGCATGCCCATCACCAATAATTGTGCAGTAAATCCACATGCTCATCGCCTATTGTGCAGTATATCCGCGTGCCCGTCATCCATGGTGCTGTATATCCGCGTGCCCGTCACCCATTGCAATATATCCGCATGCCCGTCACCTAGTATGTAGTATATCCGCATGCCCGTCACCCATTGTGCAGTATATCCACATGCCCATCACCAATTGTGCAATAAATCCGCATGCCCGTCACCCATGGTGCAATAAATCCACATGCCCGTCACCGATTGTGCAGTATATCCGCATGCCCATCACCTAGTATGCAGTATATCCGCGTGCCCGTCACCCATTGTGCAGTATATCCACATGTCCGTCGCCTATTGTGCAGTAAATCCGCTTGCCCGTCACCATTGTGCAGTATATCCGCATGCCCTCAACCCATTGTGCAGTATATACGCATGCCCGTCACCAATTGTGCAGTAAATTTGCTTGCCTATCACCAATTGTGCAGTATCTCCGCATGCCCATCACCTATTGTGCAGTATATCCACATGCCCGTCACCATTGTGCAATAAATCCACATGTCCGTCACCCATTGTGCAGTATATTCGCATGCCCTCAACCCATTTTGCAGTATATCCGCATGCCCATCACCCCATTGTGCAGGTTGCCAACGGGATCAACCACGGGATCATGCTCAAGCATTGTGTTCCGCTCCAGTAAGTATGTTATTTTGGTTTTGTTTTGGTGTTTTGTGTGTGTGTGTGTGTGGGGGGGGGGGGGGGGCTACTTTCTCATTGCGTTTGTTCACCCTTGTGGGTAACTTGTAAGTGTGTGTGTGTGTGTGTTTTTGGTTCTGTTTTATTTT
>WBZZ01003926.1:55000-68032 GCA_019918135.1 Paulinella micropora
TGCAAACCATGCCCCTTGCAGGCAGGGGGGTTTTATAAGTTCATAAATGATTACGGAGAAGAGGTGGAGATGGAGGTTTCAGAGGACGAAGAGGAGGAGCAGGAGGAGCAGGAGCAGGAGCAGAAGGAGGATGAGAAGGAGCAGAAGGTGGAGGAGGAAAACGACGATGATGAGGAGGGGGGTGACGACGAAGGCCCTCCTGTTTACAATCCCAGCCCCTACACACCCCTACAGGTAGTTGATGAGAAAGCAAAACTCACATCTAAGGGATTCGACTGGATCTTGGGTCCTCAGACCGTGGACCCGAGCAGCGATCGACCTCGCCATAAGGCGAGGTCGACGATGGATCAAAAATTCGACATCGACCCCACCCTGTACGTACTCCCCTTTCTCCCTCTGTTGACTCCCCTTTATCTATTCCAGTAGCATTACAACTCCTCAAGACTTCCTCTTTCTGTTCCTCCCTTTTTTTTTTTGAATTATGTTATGAACTTGCAGAGACATTCAAGAGAGAAGATAAATTTTCGAGTCTTGCTTTTGATGCTGCTTTTTTCTCAACCATGGTGTCCACTTTGCTACCATTTGTTGCGCCATTTGTAATTTTTTTTCCCTGTATCATCTGCAGGCACTTTATGCATTTTTTCCCGACTGAGATGTTGCCAAGTATACTCAACCTCACTTCCGTGGAGCTCTGCAAAGATCCAACCCCCCGTATGAGGTCCCCCCTTACAGAGGAGGAGTTTTGGGTGTTTTTAGGCCTCCTAATTCGTATATCATTAGCAAATAGGGGCCGCAGGAGGTGTCACTGGAGTAAGGTAAGTGAAGTGGGCACAGACGGCCTGCCGGGGGACGACTTTGGTAAATATATGGCCCTCAATCGCTTCGATGCTATTTTAAGGTGTTTGACCCTTGGCCCCCCCTCATCAGACACTGACCCTTTTCTCCCCGTTCGTGCTTTTGCTGAGGCAGTTGGCAAGAAGGCAGAGCGATCCATAGTGCCAGGACTTATTATTACTGTTGATGAAAGCATGGGTCAGTATACAGGAGATAAAATGCCTGGCAAAATGGTGGTCCCCAAGGAAGCCGATCCCTGTTGGGAGGGAGTATCATACAGCTTGTGACGTGGAATCGGGCATCTGTATAGCCATGGAGATGGTTGAGGGGCAAGTGAGAGATCGACAAAAAGAGTTTGCGGCTGCTCTGGGGGTTACTACTGCAACTACGCTTAGGTTAACGAAGCCGTGGTGGGGAACGGGCCGCATCTTTGTAGGTGATTCGTGGTTTGCCTCTGTCAAAACAGCCATCGAGATGAAGAAAAGGGGATGTGATTTTGTGGGCATGGTTAAGACTGCGCACGCAGGGTTTCCAGTGAGGTTACTTCATAGCTCAAGGGGCGGGGCCAAGAGAGATTTAGCCTCAGCTACATGCGAAAAGGATGGGATTAAGCTGCTCGCAGTCAACCAGAACGATCATAATCAGCAGCAGATTATAGCTACTTGCTCTACTACTTTGGAGGGTAAACCTCGGAATGCGCGTTTTTCTCAGTCAGCCGCAAGTCCCGCGCTGCCAGGCCGTAGCTTTGTATTATTCAGCTTTTAACGCTGTCGATATGTTCAATGCCGCTCGCCACGGGTCCAATTCTCTCAACCTCTCTATTGCTACCCATGATTGGGCTAAGGTAGATTTTTTCATTTTGATTGACTTCATTCTCACCAACGCGTGCAGACATTATCTCAAATTTTCTGTCACTGTTTTGGCCAACCTTAATCTCATGAAAGGTGATGGCAGGCCGGGGTATTTCAAATCCTTGGTTGCGAAAGGGCTGTTAAGGAAGGTCAATGAGGCTGAAATAGATGCTATTCTTGCCCCCCCCCCCCCCCCCGTGTGGTAGAAGGTAGCGTCGACCCCAACCCACCCTCATGCATGCTTCTGTCCAGGTATCCAATGACCGTTCAGGGAGATAAAGTTAAGAAGAAGGTGGAGGCAGGTGACGCCTTCCCTGGTAGTTTAGAGCGTGCGAAGAGACGTAGATGCCGTGTGTGCCCGTGTATGCGTACGCAGAGAGTAAGGTGAAGTTTACCGAGTATTACTGCGCGACCTGTGGACCAAACATGCCTCTATGTAACTCTAAAGGACGTACGTGTCACGCCTGGCATAAACAGCTTGGCAAGCCCCTCTCCAAGAAGCGCAAACGCGCTTAGACACCCTCTCAAAGACAGTGATGCCACGCGGCATCAGCCTAAAAATGACTATGACTCAAGTGTGAGTCGGACACTGTTAGAGGTTAGATTTTAATAAGTATAATAAATTTTCATTGATTTTGATACCGAAAATCAAATATTTAATATTAATATTGAAAAAAAAATTTAAAAAATTATTTTTTTACTGACTTGAAAGAGCTTGAAATATTGATGCCGGCCGGCATCCAGGCACAGTCACATAAACAGTATCTCTTTGATGCCACTTCCATTCTATCTCTTCTGCTTCCCACTCAGATATTTCTGCGGGCGGCAAGTATTTTATTATCACTAATAAAACAGTGCGGCCACGGTGTTTCAAGTCGCCAATCCGCCAACTTTTAATGATAGAAAACCGCTTGCCACTAGTAGGGATATTAATAAGTGTTTGCGTAAATGGGGAACTTCCAGGAGTTAGATAAAGAAAAGGGAGGTCAAAAAGAGGCGGAGGGGGTGAAAATCGGAAATCGAAGGCAACTGAGAGAGAGAATAAAGCCTCGGAAGAAGATCTCAGCTTGAATTGAAGAGAAAGAGCCGGAAAGACTCAAAGGGCAAAATTTAGTCAAGTTAGGGATGGAGAATTGATGAAGTTGAAATAAAAAAGCAGGGACTCTGCGCATTCCATAGAACTTTCCGAGCCACACTACATAAGTTGGTACAGGCATGAGGCCGCCGGCCTGCCGCCTTTTTTTCTTTTTCCAACTTGTTTTTCACTGTTTTGTGAGTTTGTATACAACTCTTCAAGTAGGCAGATACAACGAACTCTTAGTAAGAACACTATCTATGGCTGCTTTGAGTCCTGACTCAGAGTGAGAAGGTGAAATGCAAGTAAATAGTAGAGAGGTCACTTCGTTTTTTTATATAATTTCGAACTCATTGCAGGCTTGGGTGCAACGTACGATCAAGTGTAGTGTAAGAACGTAAATTGTGAGGTTTCCCGTTCTCAAACGGATAGTGTCACGAGTCTTCAAGTTAACAGTCATCAAACTGATAGTGTCGGGTTGTTGGACTTGAAAATTCCCCAAATTGATTTGGGAAGCCTCAAGGCGAAAATGACTGCAACGGAAGACAAGTTAAATATTGTGTTTTTCCGTCCTTGTTCACAAATTTACCGTAAAACGTGTTTTCACGGGGAAATAGGAAAAGGAAATACGAACAGGAAAAATGGCAATAGCTAAAAAGAACTTTGAACTGATCGTTTGAAATCATTTCTGAACGAAATCGAAACTGACTAGTTAGTGAAGTCGAAATGTCGTGCAGAGGAGAATCTAATGAACCGGTCAAAAAGAGTGTCTTATCAACGGTAAAGATTTTGGCCGGTCGTTAAGCGGGTGCTCAGTCTGATATTTTTTACAAGTTTTTTTTTCAAGTTTTTCCATTATTAATATAAACGACTTTAATACTATATAATTGAGTAACGCTTGCTTTTCGTTGTTAGTAGATTTAAATTTAAAGTCGTGTCCAGGACCATGTCTGCAGAACTCAGACTTGGCTCTCAACCGTCCTCAAGGGCTTGAAATGAAAGCTGCCCACCTTGATCTTTTCAAGTTTGCCAGCAGGCTGAGCAACGACTTCACGTGGAAAAAAGCCAGTCGGAGGCTGGGGGCCCGGTCAGCACTTGTCAAATTAAGATATTAATATTAATAACTTCTGAACTTCTACTCAAAGGACTGCCACTGTCACAAGTTCATGATCCGATGATAACGGAGCCGCTGCCTAAAATTTTTTCTGTCGCTTTCTAGCTAGACACTTTTCCACTGACATTTTCGCCGCGGCCCGCAGTGCACATACCCGAACTTCCGTTCCGGCCTAACTTTCAAAATACGACTGTTATTTAATGCCCACATATGTTTTTTCCCCCCCCCACCCATAGGGGTCTTTAGTCGATTCGCCGGTTTAGAAATAATGAAAAATATATTAATAAATTCGTCAGATCACCCGCGGCAGGCAGGGTATCGCCCATCGTTAGAACAGAGCGAGCAGGGCCTGCCTGGTTTACAGTCGGGACAGATAGGACAACCGCAGGTCTGGTTACAAAACGTCGGACACTCACAAGGTTTCATCCAGCTGCGCCCCGAGCTTTGCAAACACATAGCAGAAGTGATGACGGCAGGTCGGGCAGCCTGTCCCAGGCTTGATGTGATGGCATGAATGCCCTCGGTAGTGCGTAATCGGCGTCTTACAGTTAGGGCAAGGCTTTGAAGTGCTGCGAATTAAGGCTTGCTTGTGGTCCTGGCCCCTGAAAATTGCTTGGTATTCTGCACACGTCTGCCCCGAATGCCATGGAATGCTGCACTTCCAGCACATCATCTGGTTGCATTCCCGACACAATAAGCAGGCACCTTGTAACTCGTGCACTAAGGACATGCTTCTGCAGGTGGCAACTGGACACGTGACTCCTGAAAATCCAGGCTCAGCTGCTGATATCTGCTGGAAGAGAAAGCGCCCTGCCAATTTCGGGGCAATGACCTCGCCCGCAGATAATGCTCCCAGAATCTCGGCTGTAATAAACCCGATCTTTTCCTCTTTTTTTCAAATGGACATTGCCCCGGCCATTGTCGCTGGTTCATGATGAGTTTTATAGTGTTTTCTATGCAGCTTTTGCAGAAGCGATGCTTACATGCTGGATCTTGGCTGATACAAAAAAAATTTTTTTGCTCCTCAAAGCAGAGGGCACAGTCTGCCGGGACCGTGGTAGAGGAGCGCTCGGGCGCCACGCGGGGAAGCAATCTCTCCCAGCTCTGGGTCGGATCGGCGCTTGTAATACCAGCGCGATGATGTTATGTTGACGACGACCGAATCTAATAATAGTGGTTCTGCGGCTGGCTGCAGTAACGGGTGTTGTCGAACTTGTCGTTGTCGCAACATAGCGACAAAGCTAATCAGCCCTTTCCATGATAAATAAAGAGCTAGAACGAGAAGCTCGACAGCATCTTCCAGAACAGGGCAAAACACATCCGCCACAAACCACCAGTACACAATGTGGCTTAAGCCTGAAAACGGCTGTCTATACTCAAAAATAATCGTCTGGTAGTAGTCCCCAATCCAGACCCACGTCAAGAAAAAAATAAGGATCATAGGACATAGGGCTTCGCACAGTATGACACCGGAATATTTGCAGGCTGGGAAGCAGCAGTTTAATGCTGAACGCATGCAACAGTCTACTGGGATCCACCAAAAAAGAAAAGACACTAATACTAGACATAAGGGAAATACGCCGAGGATGGACATTACGGCGACAAACAATGGGAAGCACGCGAAAGAGATAAGAGCTTGTAGAAATACCCGCAGCGGCAGCACGAGAAAAACTCGTATGAACAATGCCGCGCACAATCCATTACCACAAGCATGATGAAGATCCCGAAGAGACAATCCAAAATTATCCCCCTCCTCTCTGAATCTTGGAAAAGAGATTTCTAGATCCATCTTCAAACCCCGGGAACAATACATAAGCTCCTTGAACGCCAGGAGAAACATCCAGTAATTGCGTTGGAATGGAGCAAGGGGCGGTGTCCACTGCGTTGATATGATGTAAAGAAGGTAACAAGCGTACCTATAGCTATCGTGATACGAAGCAAGGCCCTGGAACAAACGGCGGCGAGTTTGAAATAATTTGCACTTTCTTCATCGGGATGGAAAAGGGCACTTTCTTCATCGGGATGGAAAAGGGCACTTGACACCAATACTAGGCTAGGCTAGTAGTGGTAACTGTTTTTTCTTTGTTCAGCCAACGGGAAAAACGATAAAAATAACCCGATAATGATGCAGTGTTTGCAATCATAACCGCATTAAATTTATGTTTTAACCCGAATTACAGCTTCAACATGAGAGTGGAGAGCAGAACGTATTACACAAATCGCAAAACACGAGGCTTTTTTGATTTAACTAGGTAATCCTGATCCACTGTTTTGCCGGAAAGTTGCAACCCTAATTTTTCAATTGGGAAAAATTCCGACAGGGTTCGAGAATCGAACCTGGGGCTTACTACTACTACTACTACTACTACTACTACTACTACTACTACTACTACTACTACTACTACTACTACTACTACTACTACTACTACTCCTGCTGCTGCTGCTGCTACTACTACTACTACTACTACTACTACTACTACTAGGCTAGGCTAGTAGAGGTAACTGTTTTTTCTTATTCAGCCAACGGGAAAAACGATAAAAATAACCCGATAATGATGCAGTGTTTGCAATCATAACCGCGTTAAATTTATGTTTTAACCCGAATTACAGCTTCAACATAAGAGTGGAGAGCAGAACGTATTACACAAATCGCAAAACACGAGGCTTTTTTATTTAACTAGGTAATCCTGATCCACTGTTTTGCCGGAAAGTTGCAACCCTAATTTTTCAATTGGGAACTACTACTTACTACTACTACTACTACTACTACTACTACTACTACTACTACTACTACTACTACTACTACTAGTCTAGGAACACGCTATCGCTACTACCACTACTACTACCACTACCACTACCATATGATACCACTGCCAGATGAGTGAGTGAGTGACTGAAGTGATGACCGTCAGATACGTGACTGTCAGCTGGTGACTGAGTAACTTTAGTCATCTATACGACTCGATGTAAAATCATAAACAACCCCCAGAAACTCTGCAACGTGTGAAACATGTCCGAAAGATTGTTTTCTCAACCAAACCCAAGATCGAAATGCCAAAAACAAAAAACAAAAAAAAAAAAAAAAAAAAAAAAGCGACCGTATCAACTAAAGCAAGATGGCGACTCGAGGTGAGACATCAAAACCACTTGATAACTCCCAGAGCACTTCTGCACGACGACTGGAGACAGCCCAACCAACGAAGACAACAACAGCAACGCCGACACCAAAAGGCAGACTTCGACAAACGCAGGAACTTCGACAAATGGACCAACTTCCTCACACCTCCAACCTCAACCCTCTCTCACAACTACATCTCACTCATCTCACACTCACATTCAACAACATGCTATCACTGCTATCACTATTAATACTGCATCTGCTTCCAGCACAGGTGTGAAAAGGAAGCGCACTGCCTCCGTTCTGCTGTCCTACCCAGCAGCCGACCAACCCATCCACCCTTCATCTCAGAAACCGAAGGCAGCGGCACCTGCATCCGGAAAACGCAAAGCCGACGGAATCGAACGACGGGGACGACCTAAGGGATCGACTAAAGCAGCTAGTCAAGCCAAAAGTGCAGCACTGGCGAACAACACCTCCCTCTCTAGCCCTGCACACACCTCTACAGCTGCCGCTATCTCTTCTCTCTCCCTTAGCACACACTCCACTCACAGCACACCTAGCAACCAACCCTCTTCATCTCTCTATCACTCCATCTAATTCTCCCCCTCATTCTCCTATTATTTCACCTCTCTCTTCTCCCATTCTCGTACCTTCTCCTCGCCCTGCACCTTGGGTTCATAA
Organism: Paulinella micropora; assembly: GCA_019918135.1. Taxonomy (NCBI): domain Eukaryota; phylum Cercozoa; class Imbricatea; order Euglyphida; family Paulinellidae; genus Paulinella; species Paulinella micropora. The sequence continues at coordinate 62,677 of WBZZ01003926.1, forward strand.
TAATCCCTTATATGACGACCCCAATGCATGGGCACCCACTCAACCTCTGCCTCCCTCACCCTCTAACCATGTTACACTATCTATTCCTCTCTCTTCATCTCTATCTCAGGCAACAACTCAAGAAGAAGCCGAATTGCAGGAGCCCGAAGCCGATACACACTCTACCCATCTCTCTCTCTCCTCTGCTATCCCAACCACCTGCCTCACCTGCTATAAATGAAAATAAACATGCACCTCCAGCATCACATGCTGCTTCACCTTCACTATCACTTACACCTGCCTCACCTGACTCTTCACATGCATCACAACACATGCCTGACACTGACCCTCGATCTGGCCCTGACCTACAGACAGGCACTACTATCCTTGACATGTTTCCATGCATTGCAACACACCCCACGTGGGAATCATTACCTGTTGAATTACAACGAATCTATCAAACTTCTGCACACAACAATATCATCAAACCGCTTGCTAGTGCTCTGAGCAGGTGGGATGCAGGCGTTGCTGATGACGCTACCCTGCACAACGCTATCCTCGCCGTCCTAGCCTTCCCATCACTAGCACTTCAAATGTCCAAACGAAGACCGAGGAAGAAGCTTGAAGCTCAGCTGCAACGCCTCAGCATGCCATCATCAATCACCTCCGCCAGCATGCTGGCCCCTCCTGCTGATCAAGATGACCGGCGGCCAAACCTTGATACAAAGGAACGGCTGATCAGGAACATCAAACGCATCACCAAGGGTAACAAGACCCATAAATCCGATAAGATTACAAACCTGGATGCGCCTGCGGATATAACTGATTCCAAAGTACAAGAAAAGCTTGCTCATAAGCTGCTAAAGCGAGTTCCTAGCTCAAACAGCAGCGCTTTACCAAGCCCACCTAGCGTGGTATTGGTAAAAATTGAAGATGCTAATGTACGGGCAGCCATATTATCCCAGCTCCAGCGCGATAATCTTAGAGACATTTATGGATGGACGCCCAAGCTCCTCCTATATCTTCTCGACGATCCTAACAGCAAGGATTGCCTCATCAGCCTACTATCTCACCTTGCACACAACAACATTCCTGCAATGACGAGACCCCACCTACGTGTCAGAGACGGCATGGGAAAGTGATACAACGAAAAGAAAGAAAAGTTGCGGCCACTCTCGTGGGGATGTGGCCTCCTTACTATCGTCGATCGCGCCATTACTATCAAGCATGATCGAGCGCCAGGACAAGATACGCTCTTGCACCGTACACAATACGCTGTAGGCTTGAACGGAGGATCTCAAGCCGCTATCCTCACCATCCAGTCCATCCTCTCCTGCCCAGCAGCCCCTTCCCCAGCCTGCATTATCTTGGATGCAGAGAATTTCTTCAACAGCAGAGAAAGGAAAGCAATGCTTCAAGCTGCCTACAATCAAGAGAAGCTTAAGTATCACTACGGCTTTATTGAACTACAATATGGCAATGATGCGGAATCATGGATTGTCTACAAAGATTGGTCAAGGAAGCCATACATTGGCATGGGCCACAACGATGGCTGTAATCAAGGCTGCTCTCTATCAATGGCACTGGCATGCAACTCCATGATTGGACTTACGGAGGAAGCACTTGAGGGTACACGAGCAGAGTGTATATCGTATGCAGACAACTTTCACTTCGTGGGTACCGATGCGGAATCAGTCGTCGCTGCCACCAAGAAGTTCATTGCAAATAAGCCTTATGATCTCAACTTCAACATTGAATGCATCCTCTGGCCGTCACGCCATCCACCGCCACAATCACTTATCGATTTTGCTACGGAACATGGGAAACCAATCAAGCACGGGTGGACGAAGACGCTCAAGGGCGTAATTGGCGACTTCAAGGACGACGAATGGAAGCAAGAGATGATGAACGAGATATCTAAGGACGTATTATCCAAAATCTTACCTGTCTTTGACGCTCTCAAAGATGAGAGAATGGAACATCAAGTTGCATACCACACTTTATCCAAAACATTGCCCAGCTATCTTGTTCATCTCATGCGCACCATCCCCACATCTCTCTTCTCAAACATCATCAACCAGATCGATCATCACATGCTCGACACATTCTTGCATGTCTTTGGTGTAGATGCAGGTGCCTTTCACTTGCTACCTGATGACGTGCAGAACTCAGTTCGTGCTCAAGCCTGCCTGCCTGTACACTCATGTTGCTTCGGATTGTCTGATGTTAAGGCTCTTGCCCCCATCGCATACGCTGCATCACTTGCAGACGCTGCACCCAGGATTTGGGCCGCGCTTGAGATAGTGAATCCTAGCTATGTTGCATCCGTTTTGAATGCTGATAATAAGTATCATCCTAACACTCTCCCTCTCTTCTTAGAAATCTGTCCTACTCTGGATCGACTGCGCGCTCAGACGAATGACAACCCAGTTACAAAGCACTCGGCATCAACCTCTCCATCCCCATCACCACTCTTCTCCCCCTTTGTGATGACTTTACTTCTCTCTCTTTCCCTTCATTTATACAACACTATGCTCTACCCTCCTCTCCATACCTAACTGCTCGTGCCGATATTGATAAATATGCTCTACGTTTTTGCAAATTACAAAAATTCTTTCTTGCTCAGCACAACTTTCAGCGATTTGAGAACTGGCGAGCACGTGACGTCCCCGACGTTGAACGAGCACGTCAGAATGCTCTACTTGCTGAAGGCGCTAACATTGCTCTTACATGCACACCCATCCACAGATACCTTGTACTTCAAGATCAGGCATGGGATCTCATGGGACAAAGGCGTGCCGCCTCGTCGACCTATCAAAAGAACGGCCACCCGACCCAGGACCTTATGCTTGCTGCGAATGCAAAGCTTCCTTCCTCACTCTCTCTGCACTTGAAACACACACTGACAACACATGCACACACAAGCGCGGTTCTGCTGCTACGCTCAAGCATGATGGCCTTGTAAAGCTATTGTATGAGGACGTTTCAAAGGTAGGTGGGATGAACGCAAAGCTCGAGCCTCGTTACTGCAATGAAGAAACGATGGATCGACCTCGCTGTTTTCACCTCTGCGAATACTACCTCTCCGCTACAGCTTGACACTGATCTTGCAGTCACCAACCCTATCGCTCCACCCTATGTCGAAGATGCCATTCGCGACGTGAATGCTGCCATCGAGAAGCGTGAAACCGAAAAAATCAACAAACACGCGGAAGGATGTAAGCAGGCTGGCGCGGAATTCATCCCCTTTGTCATGTCTAGCTTCGGTGGATTTGGAACGCATGCTCAAGTCTTCATGAGGAACATAGGTGAGCAGGCAGCATTCTACATGCCATCGATCTACAGTCCGCAAGCGTACGCTCTACGGATCAAGACTATTCTTCACTTTGCAATCCATCGCTGGAATTACATCAACTGGATGCATCAACTCAGGAAGTCCAACTGCCTACATCCGCACAGACTCCCACAGCACAAGAGACGGGCTATCAGCCTCGCATCTGCTTTCCCATACAGGGAATCGCGTCGATTTGAGTAATTAGCTTTTAGCTATAGCTAGTTTCAATTATGAGCACTCTGACTAGGACTATTAATATTTATGAATTAGTTTCTATTATTTGTACAACGTTTTATTATTATTAAAATATTTTCTTGTGAAAAAAACTCTTTTGATTTAAGCTCTTCTTTAAGTTCTTCTTTATCTTTTGTTCTTCTTTGTTTCTTCTTTTTCTTTCCTCATTAAACCTTGTTTACAAAAAAAATTATAAATCTACATACCTACATACATACATACACCCTCTAGCTGCTTCTCAGAGAGACCCAAAATCCTCAGGAGCATCACCCACGCACTTCCCTTGTCCCAGCGTACCAGACCTCGCCTGGAAGCTTCGCCTTGCTCTTTTTCGGGTCTAGCCCAAGAGCCAATTGGCCACAACAGGGGCATGTCCCACTCATGGGGCCCTATGCAAGTCAGCAAAACCAGCAAGGCTGTTCTGATTGCACAGATAGACCTACCACAAGTTTGTGCACAGTTGATAACTCGACAGAACACTCCACAGGCACCCACCTACGTACCTCCAGACGTCCAGGTCACCCCCTTCCACCAATTTTACCTGGTTGAGTTCTGGGCCCGGCCGGATCTTCCCAGGTTTGCTCTGGTGAACTTTCTTGTGTAGCAGTGAGCGCCTCTGGAGGCGTTGGATGTGGGGATCTGGGCACAAGGCAGAAAGTGATCTTGTCAACAAAAAAAAAAAAAAATACGAAATCAGGGTGTCATTTGCGTTTTCTGTAGTTGATTTTCGGCCGCGCTGGGTAGCACGGTAAAAAATGTGACTGGCCTGAGTGGTTGGTGTTTCCTTTTTCCAGTCGAGTTCTGCCTGAAACCCTGAAGATTTTTGGTTTCAAGTTTAGCACATACATAAATACATACATACATACATACATGCATACATACATGCATGCAGGCATGCATACATACATACATACATACATACATATGTACATACATACATACATATGATATGTACATATGTACATACATACATACATACATACACATACATACATACACATACATACATACATACATATATGCATGCATACATGCATACATACATACATACATACATATTTACCTATGTATGTATGTATGTATGCATGCATGCATGCATGCATGCATGCATGCATGTATGTATGTATTGTATATATGTATGTACGTACATCAATCTGTCTTATTTTACTGGTTGGCCTGAAAGAACAGGATGCCAATTTACCCAAAACGGGATAATCCATTGCCATTTTGTCCCTTGCGGACTGGCATTATTGGCATTAGTGTCTCGGCCGGCCCAGTCCGGGAAAGTGGCATTTGCGCGTGAATATTCACGACCAGTAAAATTCACTGGTTTTTGCGGCTGGTGGCACGCACCCACAAGTGCGGGTTTTCTTATTTTTGAAACACGTGCCAGCCACACATTTTTTTCACAAAAAACAGATGACCGACTAAACCCTAAACGCTTGCGGTTTTTTGTCTCGCCTGTGTGTGTAGTGTGTGTGTGCGTGTGTTCTGCTACTGCTGGGCAGTGCAGGCGTGCGTCCAAGGACTCCCCGGAAGCGAGTGTAGCTCCTGCCGGGCAGGCCGACAAACGCACGCTGTGCCTGGTCAACAGTGCGGGCGTGTGTGTGTACGCGTGTTCTAGCTTGTGTGTGCGTGTCCTGCCACTGCTGGGCGGGGCAGGCGTGTGTCCAAGGACTCCCCGGAAGCGAGTCTAGCTCCTGCCGGGTAGGCCGACAGACGCACGCTGAGCCTGGTCAACAGTGCGGGCGTGTGTGTGTGCGCGTGTTCTCGTGTGCTCTGGCGTGCTCTAGTGTATGTGTGCTTGTG
>WBZZ01003927.1:0-7500 GCA_019918135.1 Paulinella micropora
TTGAAAATACTGGCATCGACGGGAATCAAACTGGCGACAGGTCCCAAACGGTATTGAACTTGACCTCTGGGCTATCGATGCCACTAATAATAATAATAATAATAATAATAATAATAATAATAATAATAATAATAATAATAATAATAATAATAATAATGATAATAATGATAATAATAATAATAGTGCTTCTCTGTCAATGGCTGATGCAAATCTGCACATGCGCCTCCATCGTCTCACCCGTGAGGGAGTACGAAGAATTGACGATAGGCTCTAATGACACCCCCGCACGGGCAGTTCCAACACTTCCAGACGGACCGGTATGTTCAATGAAAATACTGGTGGCACCGACGGGAATCGAACTGGCGACAGGGCCCAGATGGTAGAACTTGACCACTGGGCTATCACGGTGTCCATAATAATAATAATAATAATAATAATAATAATAATAGTGCTTCTCTGTCAATGGCTGATGCAAATCTGCACATGCGCCTCCATCGTCTCACCCGTGAGGGGAGTACGAAGAATTGACGATAGGCTCTAATGACACCCCCGTACGGGCAGTTCCAACACTTCCAGACGGACCGGTATGTTCAATGAAGATACTGGTGGCACCGACAGGAATCGAACTGGCGACAGGGCCCAGATGGTAGAACTTGACCACTGGGCTATCACGGTGTCCATTAATAATAATAATAATAATAATAATAATAATAATAATAATAATAATAATAATAATAATAATAATATCAATAAGGAAGAGGGAAGAAATAAATTAAATGAAATGACGCAGTTTGAAACCGCAAACAAAGACAGTGAAGAACGAAAACATGGTACCTGTTCGCTGCCCAGGACAGTGCAGTCCAGCCTTCTAAATCTCGCAGCTCAAGAGACAACCATGCTGCAGGACTAGCAGGAACAGCTTGGTTTGATGTGTGCTGCAAAAGAATTTTGGTGAGATCTGCGGACGCGGCCATCAAAGCACTCACTCCATCTTCGTCCTGCAAATTCAAATCAAGCCCGCTGTGGGCCTTTGAATCGTGTGGATTCGCAACTTCTGTTTCTTCCTGCCTTCTTTTTGCAGCCCGCCTATCCTTGCTTCTTTCCGGCTGCACCTTCTGGCTCGCTTCCTCCAGGAGCACCTGCACTGTCTCTGTTTCTCCCTGTCGCACGGCGCGGAGGAGGCGCTCGGAAGGCAGGGAGCTATTTTGCTGCCTGACCAATTTCGCCCGAGCCACCTCGTCCAGGGCAGAAGAAGCAGACGACGCGGCTAGAACGGATGACGCGAACACGGCTTCCTTGTTGCGAAGCTGCGTCAGAGACTCGTCCTCCTCTTCTCTCCACTCAGCCTCTTCCTCTGAGCCCGCTGGTCGCGCCTCTTCAGCGCGACCTGATAACCAGACTCGTTTTCCCTCGTCTGCGGCCCACAGCTCGGCCTCTTCCGAACTCACTTGCCCTCGCTGTATGTCAAGCACACAAGCAACTTGACATGACTGAATATTACAAAAGTCTAATAGAGACCTTGCTACTATCTGAGATCTGATTGTTGGCTCCCTCTGACCGGACGGTTTTTACTCCTACGAGTACGAAAAGGATAATAACTTAAGAAAAAGGATATTCGTGGGGTTTCGGGGGTGGGGCAGAGTGTGAGGGGCAAAGGAAAGTGATCACTCAGTGCGTACACATGAATTGATTTCGTTTAGGGTGGTGAGACTCGCTAGTGTCGAATTGTGCTCGTGGTTTGACGAGTGACGTACCTGTTTTCCCAAAGAGCACGCGGGGTACCAACATGTCTTGAGACATACTAGTGGGTGTCGCCGGTGGAGTCAAGCGTGGAGAATTTTTTTTCCCACTGCCCCTTCCTGCACGTGCTACTGTTGGTGTAGTGTGGGGCAAACCAACCCTGCGCGCGAAGGCCCTATCCTCTCCCAGCCCTAGAGAAGGGGCGTTCGAACACACGGCCGCAAACAAAAAGAGAAGTACACCGCGAAGTTAAGGACAATATTGAGGCAACAGCATTCGCAAATAGGACATTTCAGAAAAGCAAGACAATATTCTAGAGTGCACATACAAGATGCTACTTGCAAAAGTTGCAGATGGAGTAAACGGCAAAAAAAAAAAAAAAAAAAAAAAAAAAAAAAAAAAAGGCTACTTGTAATGGTGGAGAAAGCCGTCTCTTCCGAATGAGCCTCAATCGGCGCTCCAGAAGAAGAAGAAGAAGAGGAAGAAGAAGAAGAAGAAGAAGAAGAAGAAGAAGAAGAAGAAGAAGAAGAAGAAGAAGAAGAAGAAGAAGAAGAAGAAGAAGAAGAAGAAGAAGAAGAAAAAGTAGTTGTAGTAGTAGAAGTAGTAATAGAAGAAGAGGAAGCAAGGGGAGGAATATAAGAGGAGAGAGGAGAGGGAGAAGACGTAGCAGCAGCAGTAGAAGTAGAAGTAGAGGTAACAGTGATAGCAGTAGTTGTAGAAGTAGACAAAGACGGCGATGATAAAGAAGGAGAACAATATTCGCGTGGCGCCGAATCTGGAGTGGGGATTAGGACAAGGGAAACAGAGTATTCATCTTTGGAGCCGCCTGCAAGATCGGGATTAGGGGTAGGGCACAGCGTCAAGGCCACGGGATGGACAGGGGAATGACTGAGTCTGCCACGCTGTCTGCTACCCGCTCCCCACCGTGCCACATTACTTCCACCGAGTCCTTTCAGCCCCCCTGTTCCGCGTCCGAAGCTGAGGCTTCGGGATTTTTTACTGACCGCCACCGTATCAGTCCACTTGCTGCCCGATTGGCTCCCCCCTAAACTACGTCTTGCTCCTCCTGGACTAGCAACGTTTTCCTTTCCGCCATCTTGCCATCCCTCTGGTTCGCCCTGGTGAAGAGACAGGAGAACCCGGTGAGATGGGAGGCCGTTGGATGCCAATGTTGATGAGGCAGCAGGTTGTACGGGGCCGAACGCAGAACTCCACATCTGTGACAGCTTAGATGGGCGACGCTTGCGTGTGTCACCAGGTGAGACAGTCAATGCGCCCTCATTTTTACTCACACGGGATTCATGCCCATCTGGAGGAAGGTTCAGCAAAACACCACCGTGACGCTCCGTCTTATCAGTGTTATCAATATCAGAATTCGCTGACGATTTATTGGTTTCTGTCCGCACGGGCTCGGGACTTTCCACTAAATGAAGTTGGATGGGGGTAATTTCTGAATGGTTCAACGGTTCGGAAGCTAAAGAAGAAGCTATTTGGGATAGGGAGACCGATAGTGAGGGAGAGTGAAGATGAGACGCGGAGTCTTGTGGAGCAGGGGCAGCGGGCGACGGTGTGAGGGGCTTTTGAGAGCTGCGTGCTCTGGGCGAGGCGCGCCGCTTGGCTCGCAGTCGCGCCATCTGCTCCAGCACGATGGGCGCATAGCAGCCTCGCAGGTGCTGGATCGCCGCAGGTGTGACCTGCATACACAAGCAAGGTGGGCCATATGTGTCCCAGTGAGAGAATGTTGCCAATATTGAGGTTACTCGTTCCAAGCGCTGCGAAAAACAGAGGTCGATGAAGGACGAGGGTTGCATTGCTTGTCGACTTTGCCCAAAACGCGGCACAGCCAATAGCACCTCCTCGAAACTGCGCGTACGCAGCAGTACCTGTACAAGGCCGATAGCATAAGCAAATTTCATGAAAATGGCACATGAGCATCACCTGTGCATTGGCCATCAGTAAGGCCAAGGCGGCACGAAACATGATGGTAATGCCATGAATTAAGAGACAATCCCAGACACGAAAAACCTGCACTCAGAACATGCTAATAAATGCCAACAGGTACGAAAAGAAGAAGACGAAAGAGTGGTTACGGTGGAAGTAACATTCAAGAAATAGAAGTGGCAGGAAAGTCAGGCATGGAGTTTTATAGGCGTGTACCACGGGTAAGGGCAGCACATTGACAAAAAAGGTCATGAACCAGGTCCAGGAAATAGGATGCAAGGGGACAGCCTGCCAAAAAAAGCAACAAAAATATGACAAGCTCTGATCTATCTTGCATGTACTGACTTGTTCCTGGAGGTGTGCGTAGATTTCAGGCAAAACCACCTTCACCAGCTCGTGGAATACCTGATCCAATGACACCTCAGTACTCACATGCTTTTGTTGCATGTACATATCGTATTATTTTGTCTCATGACAATACGGTGAAGTTCGCAGAGCGACAAAAATAATCTAGTTTACGGCGTGGTCGATCTCCACGCCGGCAAGGTCATGCTGGAAATAAGAAGCCACATGCGGACTGCGTCGACCCAGCACCTAACCACCCAATTACATTCATGAAATAATTTGCGGGATCGTCCAAATGAGTTATATAGAATTTAGAAGTTCTCTTGAGTTCTTGTTGTTGACCACACTTACCTCTTCACTGATGAGTGGATCCACCGTTACTGTTGCAAGCTTCTCCATCGCGTCCAACATCCAAAACATGTCTTCCCCCTACATATACACAAAAGTCAATCATCAGTGCATGCTCAAAGGTTCATGTTTGGAACCACTGAAGCTAGTTAAATACAAAAGAAAGCAAACAAATGCCTTTTGTGGAGCCGCCCCCCCCCCCTCCTAAATATTGGGAGGCTAGAGAGTGGGGAGGGACGTACAAACAGTGCATGTCGAAGACTGACCTTCATGTCCGCACCGAGCATGAGTGGCACACAAAGGAAATTGAGCCCCTGGCAATAGCCTGTGTGAGGGTTGGAAAGCGAATAGGCCAACAGAGCTTGACGCATATCGGCACGCTGCGAAGGAGTCAGCCTATTCGCACAACAGACTTTTTTGCAATGTGGTGCAAGTTGTGCGAACACCTGAATTCCTCTCCCGACGTACGTGGAACGTCCTTGTCTATTTGTGCCTTGTCCTTGAAATCAAATTGCTCCCTATTTAGGCCGAAGAAAAGAAAGCGAGCGAGCGAGCGAGCGAGAGAGAGAGAGAGAGAGAGAGAGAGAGAGAGAGAGAGAGAGAGAGAGAGAGAGAGAGAGCGAAGGCGAGGAGAGACTGGGGGACAAGAATGTGATGTACAGTGTGACAAGCGTAGAAGGAGCCTACAATGGTTACCCATGCAAAGCCAGTTGTCTAAACAGGTTGCCCGACAAGCGTGCCTTGTGCTCCATGCCCGCAGTTGCTCCCCACACCTATCAAACAGTCTGTATGCAGGCGTGTGTGGATTAGGAGACCTCTTTGCGTAGTTCTGGAGGGATGCCTGCCCTGGCCACGGCGCCGACCGGCAGGGACAGCAAGGCTTCATGTTCCGCCTCCAGTGGCGCAGACCCCGCAGATTCGGACGGGGAACCGGAAGGGCCCGACATGCACGCCAACCAGGCCTTCCAATAGCTGCAATTCGCGGTACATGCACATACAGAACACCAAACAAGACATGTCGTGATCATACACACAAACATGAGCTAAGCGTGTACAAAGTTTCTAATCAAGAATCACTGTAACGTTTTGTGAAAGAGAGGAAGAGAACAAGAGAGATATTTGAGATAGAGAGAGAGAGAATGAAGAAAATAGAGTCAAGCAAGAAAGATGGAAGGAACACGATAAAAGAACAATAATGGTAACCAGCAAACTGAAAGAAAAAGGGGGGAAAACACAGGATGAGTCGAGCAGAAAATTGAACAAGACTCTGGAGCAGTGGGAAAAGAAAACAGGCAGCGGGGCAAGAGCAGAGGGGTACGTGGTGAGCTGCGCGTTGTTGAGCGTCGAGGGCTCTGGTGACAGCGGAGGGGCGGGATTCGAAGTGGAGATGGAGGGAATGGCCGAATACGACTCGTCCGCAATTACACCTTTTCAAGAGCAGACAGTCAGAGCAGCAAAGGGCAAAGACTTTATTTCTTTACTGTCGTCGAATTCGACTTGTAATTATATAAAAATCCTTTATGCATACATGCAAGTATGCACACCTATCGACCTTGAAGTAAAGAAAAAACAACAAAAAAAAAAAAAAAAAAAAAAAAAAAAAAAAAAAAAGGAAAGGAGGAGCGGTCCGAAGGAACTGGACAATTTCATGCACAAGGGAAAGCCCTCGCAAATCCACCTTGAAATTACACTTACATTAAATACATATGCGAATAAATGAAAGAATAAAGACATAAGTATAACATGTAAACTATGATAGACATCGTGTCGTGCGGATTGCGCAGCAAATTCATGGGGGGGTCCGACCAAAGTCTTCTGAAGTCAGGCCATGGCCGTCTGTAGGCAACACAAAAATTCAACATAAAACATGAATCAAGCGCGACAAGGAAAAAAAAAATCGCAGCAAGTCTAAATGTTCACTTCAAGCTGTAGACTCTTTTAAAAGGTGGTTTGCCCTTCTTGATGCTGAATGTGGCAGGACCTTGTCCAACTGACATACTCAAGGCACAGTTCCTCTTGCCCTGCTGCCTTAATTCCCCGTCGCCCTTGCCCGGCCTGGCCAGCTGCGCAGGTGCCAGAGGCACAGTGGGCGGTCGCTTCAACGGGCCCAGCTTGCCAGTGATCACCCCCATCCGATAATTCATCCCTGATTTCTTTTCTCCACCCGCATTGATGTCCCGCTGTTCCGTGTCCTGCGCCTACACAGCAGGACATGATGCCATGCAAAAGGAAAAGACCATACGACGTACAAAATAATACAGCTGCAGCAGGAATAACAACAAGAAAACGCGCGCACCCAAACACGATCTCAACGCTGTAGCTGATTGCAATATTCCGTGTATCTTCAATTGTGTGTGTGTGTGATAAGTATAGAAGCAAAAATAACGCACTTGAAGGTCGCAATAGGAATAGTATCACGTAATTACATTATAGAAATTTAGTTGCGTTTGTAAAACATCCACAACAGCTCTACTACCCAGTATTTCTTCCATGTAATGCATCTCAAAATACGCTGTGATATCTGCATCTTACAAATTCGTTTTTAAGTTACTCGCAACGCCGAGACCCCTCAACTTTTACCTCCGTCCCGTCTTTCGTAGCGCTTGAAGCTTGTGGGTGATCTTTTATACTATCTTTTGCCTCTTCCTGAGCTTCCTCCTGTGCCTCTTCTTGAAGCGACAGCTCGAACATGAAGCGGAGCTTGAATAGAATGGTCGTCACCTGTGCAACGCCACAGGACAGCAGCATTTCAAGTAAATTTTATACTCATAAATTACAAAACCACGCTTCCCACCAACTCGCCTTGCTACAGAATCTCAACGAGGTGCAAAAGGGACTGAGACTTTACTGTGCTGAAGCGCTGGCGCCTTTCCAAGCGCGCATATTGCAGCAACAAGTCCTCCACGTCCTCCCGTGCTGCCATAGGAAAACTACCCGCACACACAGGCACACAAAAATAGCGTTCTATTAACTACATATACATATAGAATATGTTCTATAACTAGGACCAGGCAGGGACAGCTTTTTCTTGTGCAAATACACGCTCAAGCAACGCATTATGGCCCTATATGGTTGAGCAACTGTCAGATGTACGCGCAGGAAAATTTAGCAAAAGCAGGCCGCTTC
>WBZZ01003927.1:12500-27500 GCA_019918135.1 Paulinella micropora
CCGAAACAGACACCCCAATCTCTCACACGAACCAAAGTGCACACAAACACACGACGCCACAAACCATCACACCCACCAAACAAGCACTTAATCCCAAACGAAACACAATCCAATGTGAAGGGAAGAACTCTAAGGGGGGGTTAGGGTTAGGGTTAGGGTTAGGGTTAGGGTTAGGGTTAGTGTTACGGTTAGGGTTAGGGTTAGGGTTAGGGTTAGGGTTAGGGTTAGGGTTAGGGTTAGGGTTAGGGTTAGGGTTAGGGTTAGGGTTAGGGTTAGGGTTAGGGTTAGGGTTAGGGTTAGGGTTAGGGTTAGGGATAGGGTTAGGGTTAGGGATAGGGTTGTGGACATCACCCCCCGAATTATCCGGTAAAAAACTTATTTATAGATTTCGTCTGGCCGGACACGTCTGAAATGCCAATTTGATCCTGGTCTTTTGGCGGCTTTTTGTCTTTGCGTCACTGAGCTAATATAACGAGACATCATTCTCTTTTTTGAGGACTGTGTTTGGTTATATTACCGGCTTACTCTTCCATTGAGCTATCGTTGGGGATAGTATATTTGGAGTCCATAGCTAAAGGCTGATTTCTTTTCTGATCTGTCGTACAGACATCAGATAAGCACAAATTTATTTTTCGCTGATCTGTCGCACAGACATCAGACGAAAACAAACACTCCTACTCATCCTCAAACAAAAAACTTACAAACAAGCAATCAATTTGTCACAAGCTGGCATAACCTTTAGCCCTTGTGCACATTTGGCTTCTGTGTGCTCTTCTACAAGACACCAGACAACACCTACTCCACTCCCTCTTGCTGCTTGCATAAAGCCAAGTAGGATAAGTGCGAAACAAACATCAGACAAACACACAGACGGAGGAGAAACGAGCAAAGCACTCCCACTCTCTGTTCTGAACCATTTTCCTTGCATTTTCTCTGCAGAAACCAGAGGAGATTACACATCTCTCACACAAGAGCAAGACAAATATCGAAGCACTGTCCGACGACAGACTGACTTCTACAAAACAGCTCTTTTGACCAAACTATTGTTATCTCTGTGTAGGGCCTGACGCCCCATAACTATTTCAACAGAGAAAAGGAAGAAGGAGAAGAAGGTTGCATAGAGTGATAAGAATAACAGAGAAAAAAAAAAAAAAAAAAAAAAAAAAAAAAAAAAAAAAAAAAAAAAAAAGCAGACGTGACTCTCATAACATAAGATGGAAGACGAGAATGAGCAGGCTGGTGTGACACCAACTGATTATGGTCCTAGTGAGGGAGGAGAGGAGCAGGAGACTCAGTACTCAGAAGAGAGGGGGGATAGAGATGGAGAGGAGAGAGAGGAGTATACGTATACAGCCGATGTAGAGTCGACAGGGGGGGGGGGGGGGTAATGCACAAGAAGCGAGTGCAGGTCAGACTGGAGGATCTCCATTGACAGAGGCAGAGAGAGAGATGGAGGATGTTGGCCAGAATATCCCAAATACATGGGAACAGTTGGCTACATATGATGATGAAGAGTCCTTCTTCCTTAACTACCCAACCTATTATAAAACACACATCTACATTCCTTACGAGAAAAGGAATAGACCAGGACAAGGTCAAAGCAACCTCCTGATCGAAATTCCCGGCCTTGCGAAGCCTCTCTTTAACAAAGTGAGGTTTGAGCACGAAAGAGTGCCATTGCAGGATATCAAGTATGGCGACACTCTTACACTGTGCGACATATACGACATATCGGCAACACTCTATGCTGCTGTGCTCGTTGCGGAATTTTATGAACGCACAAACATACAGTGGAAAAATAAACGCACAACTGCAGCATGGCTGTCTGTCTGTGGTGTCCCCACTGATATCAAGAATCTAGAAAGAAAGTTCGAAGGTAGAAACCAAAGTGGCATTGAGTTTGCACTTGAGGCTTTTGTAACTGCCTTCACACGGGCTTACAACGAAATGTACAAAGCACTGAAAAACAACACAAGGCAACATCCTGTTTACGAGGAGGTTGACCAGTCTTGTCAGGTGCTTGAACGCCTCAAACAACTCCATAAGGGCCTCTTTGAGGGGAAGGAGCAAAAACCAACATGGAAACAATGTGCCCACACGAAGAATCACACACTCATTAAAGGCCCTCTCACAACAATCCCAAATAATAACAGAGCTGATAAGTCTTCCATGAGAGAAAAGGCACACTTCCTCTCTAGTGCCACAGGGCTTGCACAGTTCGTGACTCATCTAGCACGACAGGTGAAAGAAGAAGAGACGAGACAGAAAGAGGAGAAGGAGCAGAAGGAGAAGATAGCTGTGGCAATGGCAGTAGCACGGGTGGCTCCACAGCCAACGGCTCCACCTACCACATCTAACCCAGCTCCCAAGAAAGCAGGAGGAGGACCCACAGGAGGAGGACCCCAAGGGGGAGGGACAGTAATTAACTTGACTGACTCCCAGAAGAAGAAGCAGGCGCTGCAGGCAGCCCTAGCTAAAATCAAAATTGGGGGAGGGGGCCTTAAGCTCTATGCTATCACTGCCAATGAGGCTGACACAGAGAAGACCCTCATGACTAAGTTCAATGAGATGGACAGATGCTTCCAGCAAAGCCAGTGTGAGGTGGAGCAGGAGTATGAAGTCCTGAACATCTCCGTGATCGATCCCTCCTTGGAGCTGGTTTTGATCGTATAACTTACGAGAAGTACAGAGGAGAGGAGGAGCTAGCAAGGAAAGGTGGACATGCAGAGATGAGTTGTACTCTGGCCATTGCTGCCCTCATTCGATACTTTAAGGCAAGTGGATACCAACACTTGTGCACGGGCACATTGATTGGGTTTGAAATTTTCGACTTAGTATCGGAGCAGTTGCAGTCTGTCACTCAGCTTGCATCTGTCTTAACAAATGTGGGCACCCAGTACACTCTCTTTTATAACCACAAAGCCATACTCCTATATTTCCTCAGTGCTTTGCACGTCTACAACAAAAATAAGCTCACACTGCTCATGCAAGACTGCAAAGCCTTCGACAAGGTAAAGCACTTGAACTTTTTGGAGATGAGCGTCTTTGAGGCCACGACTAAGGCCGTGAGCCCAAAAATGTTGTGGACCGAAGTAATGACCGCTTGTCAGAGGCTCGACAGCCAGACAGCATCCTTGATCGGTTCTGCATCGGCTTCTGCTCAACCGCAAGCCGCACATACGCAACGATCTCTAGGAAAGCGACCAAGAGAGAACAGTCGTGAAGCTAACACACCTTGTATTCGTTGGTGGGCACGGGCACAATGCTTCAAACACACAAATAAGAAATGCCCGTACAACCACGATGTCGAGGACACCCGCATCCGAAACACACTCCTCAAGAACGTACGGTCGGACGAAACCAACACCGTCGCCGTTCTGCGCCGACTGCGCAAGGATCAGGGGTGGAAATTACAGGATGTCGCGGACCATGACCACGAACTAGCTGACGCGATCAATTCTCTTTTCGCTAGAGATGATCAGAAGACGGCAGCCATAGAAGCCGCAAGTAGAGGAAGAGGTGGAACACGAGGAAGAGGAGGAGGGAGAGGAATCAATCGAGGAGGAGGAGCCCCTTTCGCACGAGGCACATACACTCGCGGGGGGGAGAGAGGATTTGTGAGAAGAGGAGGAGGAAGAGGTGTATTTCAAGGTAGAGGAGGAGGAAGATGGGTTGGCCGAGGTGGATACGGCAGCGCAGAGCGCCCGTACCACAGAGATGGGGGCTGGGCAGACGGCTGGAGCTCAAGCGCGAGTTCCTCAGCACCACAGGCCTATGCGACATCAGGCGCAACCACTACCGACACTGATGCCGACTCAGGTAACAGATTTGAGGTAGTCCAATGACTAGAGAAGGAGGGAGAAAACAGAACAACATGCATTGCACGATACACCGTTGTGCAGGTCCCAACCAAGGGTACCAGTGAGTCTAAGAGCCCACAGCAGGCCACAGACCAACTCAAAGGTAGTACAATACCAGTACACCCATCACGACAACAAACAGTGCATGCTGCTAATAGGAAGGCGAGTAAAGAGCTGGCAAAGAGAAAGCAGGTGGGCCTGTCGCAGCCACAGCCGAAGAAAGTAAGAATAGAACCGGCAGTTAATCTTATCAACTTGCCGAGACAGACAATAGACAAGGAGGATGGAGGACATCAACCTCTCCTCACGGTCTCAAACAGAGAAAGCAAGGACAATCATCCTTCGCCTGTGAACAATACCCAAAAAGACATTACAAAAACGGCGGAAAGGGAGGAGGAGGCGAACCTCGAGAAAAGGATACAGATTTTAGAACACAAGCTCCTTGTATTGGCCTTAAAAAGTCACCGGCCAGACACTTTATGCTATACGAACCTTTTTTGTGAAACATTAAATACCTTTATAAACGTTGGTAATGATACTATGGCGAATATTAACATTGTCGGCCGGAAATTTACTACGAAGCACCATGCGTGGTTAGAAACTAATATGAAAAAATCATCTGGCACCTTGAAAGGAGTTAGTAGTCGGACGGATATAACGGGCATCATCACTTTAAATTTTAAATTGAAATCCGGACGATTATATCGAGTGGACTTGTACGTTGTCCCCGAATACCACAGATCTGTTCTTTTGTCGTACGACCAACTGGCTACAATGAACGTAGTGATTGATTGCGCCGCCAAAAGAGTCATATACGGCGTAGAGCCAGGAGAAGAATATACTGTCGACTCTCTCCATGCTATTGACTCATACGAGGCCCTACACCTAGGGGTAGCATCGGAAGGGAAACAGGTGGCCATTACACACGCATATGAGGTATATATGCCAACGGACGCGGTGTCTAAAGATGGTTCAAACCTGTCAGACAAGAGAGAGGCGGAGGTTTATACGGCTACAGTCTCTACACAATGGGATAAAAAGTCGATAGACGATCTCATTGAAAAGAGGAAAGAAGACATTATATGCATGGGAAAAAGGTGCCCATCGTTGGCGAGATTTGAAGAAGGAGCAGGGGCCGATGTATATATTACCAACGGGTATTGCTTTCACGTAAAGGTGGAAGAGAAGGACAGACAGGAGTTTATACCGAGGAGAAGGGGACGACTCCCTGATATCCCGGCAGAAGATATTAAAAGCTTTATTACCGAATTCTGGGGTGACGAGCCTACGTGGCCGCGCTCACTGACAGAAGTGAAAAAGTGCCTGCGCACTCTTTTTGAAAATAATAAACCATATACGGGCATACTCCCGTACAATGAGAAGGCGATATGGGCGCAGGAGATACGGGACCGGCTTATTGATCATCCGATACCGGTGCCCTCACGGAAGCAACACTTAGTGGTGGCTTGTCGTCTCGGGACTCGTGAGCAGAGCAGTGCATACAAGCGGAAGCTCAGAGACCAGGACAAGTTGAAATTGATTCCTCAAGCATTCACATGCTTCGATGGTTTCTACACCCGAAAAGCTCCGTTGCAATATGCGAGATTAATATATATGTTGGTAGGTCTGGCGGAGGACGACGAACCAGACACTGCCACATATGAAAAAACGGGAATGGACAATATATCAGAAGAAGAGTTGGGCTTGGAGGAGGACAGAGCACCCCTCAAGCATCAAAAGAGAATGTCAGAGGAGGAGTTTAAGGCGGCGATAGACGAGAAATTGGCAGGAGGAGCAGGTACGGAGAGGAGAAAGAGGTTTTGAAAGAGAGATTGAAGGCGAACAAAATGATTTTTGACCCCCCTCAAGCGGGAGGTGTCAAGCCGGAAGACTTCACTGCGGTTATTTGTAAAATACCAGGTGCGGAGCCTTCCCCGGCGCCACGACGGGCAAATCTGAGTATACATGAAGCAAAGATCGCAGAAGAACAAGCACGGCAGTTACTCGATGAGGATTTCATTGAGAGATCGACATCTCCAATAGTTTCCCAACCGAGACTGGTGCCTAAACCGGGAGGAGAATGGCGCTTAACGGTTAACTATGCCCGCGTCAATAAAATTTTAGAGGAGGAAGGAAATCCATTACCTACTCTTGAAGAAGGAAGGCGAGTATTGCGGAACGCCAAGCTATACTCAGTCATTGATCTGAAGAATGGCTTCTGGCAAATTCCACTGGATGAAAAGTCCAGATGGCTGACTGCATTTGTAGTAGGAATGGAGATATATCAGTGGAAAGTACTTCCGATGGGACTCAAACAGGCCCCGGGACTCTTTCAGAAAGCGATGCAAAGCATGCTGAGTAGCAAATATAATGACCAGACAGAGGGAGGTTTCATGAGGAGAAGAGGACAGAAGGCGGGAGAGTATGCATTTTGTTATATCGATGACATTATCGTGTACTCCAATACGATGGAAGAGCACATCGACCATCTAACAGACATTTTCAGGCGTATCAAACTATTTGGCCTGAAATGTAGTTTGAAGAAATGTCAACTCGCAAAGACAAGCGTGACATATTTGGGGTACGAAATCTCTTACAATAGAGTCTCGATATCCAAAGAGAAGAGGGAGGAGATCATGAGCCGGCAGAGGCCGAAGAATCGCACAGAGCTGCACTCATTTCTTGCGATGGCGCAATATTACAGCCAGTTCATACCCAATTGGGATGCAACTCGGGCTAAGTTGGAGAGAATGATCGACTTCGGTGATTTTGAGAAGTGGGATGATGAAGCCTTAGAAGCGTACAACACGCTCAAAGATCTCATTTACAAAGATCCGAAGGATGGCGGACTCGTGCTGATGATGCCCGACTTTTCGAAGCAATTCGTAGTCGACACAGACGCATCAAAGTTCGCGATCGGTGCAGTCTTACAACAGGAAGATGAGGAGAAAAAGTTGCGCCCGATCATGTTTATAAGTAGAAAGTTGTGCTCGGCGGAGCGAAACTATTGTACGAGACAGAGAGAGGCACTGGCGGTGGTCTGGGCCCTCAAACGGTTGAGAGATTATTTATGGGGTGGACCTCAGTTTATAGTAAGGACTGATCACCAGAATTTACTATGGCTGATGAATCATGAACAGACTGGCCGTCTAGCGAGATTGCAGGCATTCTTGTCATGTTTCAATTTTACAATGGTCCATCTACCCGGCAAGCGAAATGTTGTCGCTGACAGCCTCTCCAGGCTAGAGTTTCACTCAGAAGTGGCAGCTCTCGTATCATCAGCAGAAATGGAGGATCTATACCCAGACTGCACATACGAAGTGCATCATATCTAGTCGATGCAGATGGCGAGAGGGGTCCGATATAACCGATCGGGTCTACGTCATAGCCCGCAAGGTCCGGATCATGGGATATGTTGTACAGCACATGTCCTCGAGGATGCTGAGTGGTCCTATGAAGCATATGAGAATATGAAGGCGGAGATAAAACAAGAAGAGATTAAGCAAGAAGCATATGCGGAACCCCCGCAGGAGAACAAGGAGGAGTTAGACGAAAACCCTGAGAGGATAGGAGTGCAGCTAGAGGATGGGACTATCCACATAGCCTCATCCACTGCATGGAGACAGCAACAGGCTCTCGATCCGGAGTTCAAAGAGCTAATACAGCTATACAAGAACCCGAACGAGCTGAAAATGACGAAGGAGATTAAGGAGCAACAGAAGAAGATGGGGTGGAGAGACGGTCTCTTGTGGTACAAAGGCCAACACGGGCGCTATGCATCACAACCAGACAAATGGACTCTCTGGGTTCCTGAGAAACTCAGACACATCATTTTTGTCGCAGCTCATAACTGCCCACTACTGGCGCACCCGGGCCGACAAAGAACGCATATGTTCATTTCGAGACGATTCTGGTGGAAGAAGATGAAGGAGAATACTGATGAACAGGTCAATGCATGCATCCCATGCAAGACATCCAAAACACCATTGAAGGCGAATTTTGGCCTGATCGGGACTTTTCCTTTACACTTAGGAATGTTCGAGTTCTTACACACTGATCATGTAGGACCTTTCCCGGTCACGACGGAAGGTTACAGATACCTTCTAACTGCCATAGACAGAGCCACCAACTATGTATGGGTGGTCCCAGTCAAAGACGTTACGGGCGAAACAACAGCCAAGGCGTTGATTGACAGGATCATCTCACAGATTGGGGTGCCGAGAAAAATATGCTCAGATCGAGGCTCTGACTTTAATAATGAAGTCATCGACAAGCTATCTGCATATTACGGCATGAAATGGCAATATGTCACCGCCTATAACCCCAGAGCGAACGGCAAGATAGAGCGGGTGCATAGACCCCTCAAGGCCGCGCTGAAGATGTATTGTATGAAGAAGGAGAACCAAAAGGCATGGGTGGAGGCAGCATCCTCGTTTGCCTTTGCTATGAATTGCCTACCCTCTACAGCGTTAGGTGGTTCAAAAGGTTCCGTCTCGCCATACCAATTGGTATATGGGCGTGAGCCCGCCATCCCAGCCTCACTGCTGCACCCAAAAGATTCATGGGCAGATCAGGATGAGCTGTTTGGGGTGAGACTTCGGGCGAAGATGGAGGCGGAGCAAATAGTACAGGCGCATAGGGAGGCGGAGCGCAGGAAGACTGATGCTGAAGGTGTCAGGCAGGTACACCTGGATCAAGTCAGATTTCAGGTCGGGGATATTGTACTACTGTATCATCCTCAGGTTCCTCAGGGAGTCAGCTCGAAGCTGTTCATCCACTGGAAAGGACCATACCAGATCATGGAACAGATGGGACCTTTGAATTATAAAATCAGGGGCAGAGGGAAAGTTCAAATAGTCAATGTACGAAGGCTGATTAAGTATGATCCCTTCCTACTTGAAGATGAGTCCGTTGATCAAGCACTCAAACGGATGGAGGCTGACTTTAAAGAGGTCCCACCAATCCGTCAGGAGGATATCTCGGAACGGGATGCCTACAGGGCACCAATTGCGGAGAAGGAGGAGGCTGAGCTGGAGAACAAGCGGGCCACCGACCGCAAAAGTGCGGCGGGGACTCAGACCCGCAAAAGGGTGGAGTCGAACGTGCCGGAAGGAAAGTTCACGGAGGCGCAAATAAGGAGAGCGCAAAATGACCTTATCTACGACCGACCGAGAAAGGCGATAAGGACTGCACGTTCGCAAGGAGTCCATCAAGAGGGGAGCGATGACGGAGATCAAGACCCTCGCGCGGGCAATGACACTCTCGTTCACCCCAGTTGGAAAGAAGGAGATGCGATTGGACATATTTCATGGGCCAAAGACGCTTTTTACTTGGTGAGGCATGCGGCTCAACACGTAGCCGATGACACGCTCTCAGATTTATATCTCATGAGAGTCATGGCAGTACCTCACAAACGCCATACGCGATCGAATCGAATTTCGACTGCGGCACAAATAATACAACCAGTCTTACATTTCTGGAGGACTCTGGATCCAGTGGAAGATCCTAAAGTAAGACAATACCTTCCAGTATATAAAGACGCCAAGAAACTTGAGACATGGGATGATACCATATCTCCCACAGATAAAGATCATACCGCGTGGACCATACAAGCACTACCACGAGGGGTGCTGGACATTCCTTTTGACTTGGCACAGGCGCAATCCCTCACAAAATTTGGGACGTCCTCGAACAGTCTACCTTAGATTTAACTTTGGTTGGAGGTTCTCCACCAGGTAAAGGAGTCCGCGCGCGTAAACGGCGTCTATAGTAAGTATTTTTTCTCTAGAAGTATTGTGGACCTGATCGATTGCGAACATAGCATTGATCCAATATCGTCCCGACAACCTTACTTAGATATTAAAAGCTACTACAGCATTCATTCTTCTAGAGATTAACAAGACACAGCTGACAAAAAATAGTCATTCTATTCTCTTGCTTCGGCAGAGACAGACGAGACTGCCACGAAACAGCACCGTTACGGGATCGCTATTTGAGTGAGCGATGGTGTTTCCTGGATACGACCCGCATTAGTACCAGAATGATGATCTAATTAAAGACTCTACAGTCTAATCAAGAACTGATATATTTTAATAACATGAACTGCTACACCGGATTCCATGGATCTCTACTTGTATCTGCATATCGCAAGGTTAGGGCGCACTCAACCCAACTTCGGATATAGTCGTCAGACTTGATCACCTGACAGTATATTAAATGATACCGATTTATACAAGGGTATGTCTTCACAAAAAGTAAATGTATTTATGGAAACCGACGACCTGTTATTACATATATATGGAAATGGTGACATTACATTATTACTCAACCATTAAACATTATACTTGTACATACTGCACAAATATCTAATCGACAGAAGAAAGAGGAAGATTTTAATATAGATACTGAATGTGCTAGAGTATATATATGATTGGTACCGGGGCAAGTATCATTGTTGTTTTATAACGGCTGATTCGTGCGTTGATGTATCTTCATCCATAACTCTAAACGAATCTTAGTCAGAAAAGAAATCAGTTCAAAGCGTATTATGTCGGAAACGAAGTTCCGCCATAAAAAACTGGGAGGGGGTACTGGTGGACATCACCCCCCGAATTATCCGGTAAAAAACTTATTTATAGATTTCGTCTGGCCGGACACGTCTGAAATGCCAATTTGATCCTGGTCATTTGGCGGCTTTTTGTCTTTGCGTCACTGAGCTAATATAACGAGACATCATTCTCTTTTTTGAGGACTGTGTTTGGTTATATTACCGACTTACTCTTCCATTGAGCTATCGTTGGGGATAGTACAGGGTTAGGGTTAGGGTTAGGGTTAGGGTTAGGGTTAGGGTTAGGGTTAGGGATAGGGTTAGGGTTAGGGTTAAGCTCGGCATCGCTTAGGAGAGCTCTAACCGGACCTCCATTGGTCTGGTGCGATCTCTCAACTTTAGCGACGGCTTGCTTCTCCGCCTTTGGGGCCTTCAGGAAAATAACTTGCCTTTCATCTAACCATTCCTTGAAAACACTGTATAGACCATATTCTTGGTCACAAGTAACGCGTTTAACCTTTCTTCCGGTGTGCCGTTCGAAAAAAGGCGACAGCCTTAAGGAAGCAAGAGAAAAACTCGTTCTTATGGCGAAGATAATAGTCTATTTCAAAATTAGAAGCAAGGCATTTGACGGTAAACTTATACTTCTTACCGTCCCATGATATCGTATTCCACCAACCCTGAGTATCTATTGAGATGTGAATCCCAGGGTGGCGTTCAACGATATGGTGGTTGCTTCTGAAGTGCGGTGATCGCTTAATTTTATTGCGCAAGCAATACTCACACTTCGTGATGCGTTCTCTCCAACCTACACCCACTATTTGAACCCCCAGAAAGTGAGCCATTCTTTCCATAGCTTTTACACCGCGATGTTTACACATGCGATGAAAAACTATGGCATGAATGCTCTCTTTATGGTGGGGTCGAACAACTGGGTGGAGGGCTCTCTCCATTCCACATTTGGCATCATGTTCATAACCATGACGAGCATCACAACATGCATCATCGATCATAACATTACAACATGACAGCCCCTGTCCCCTATTCTCACCCTTCTCATTTTCTTCGTCACATCTCCAACCACATACACATGGTGACTCGCCACAATACACATCAGTATATATAGGTAGGGATGTCTTCTGAGAAGGGAGAGTAGAGGGAAGTCAGAATGTGATGGTAGAGGATGATAAGGTATCATCCTCGACCTTCACGGTTCTGCTTTCCCAACGGGACAGGGTCATACCATTCGTTAGGATTGAGCGGGGCCATGCCGGGGGGGTCAAATACAGATAGGTTGTTAGGTAATGACCTCCCCCGCACAACGATCTGTTCCTCAACGATAGGGATAGGCTCTCTTAGGACAACAAACTGATTGTTCTGATGCACAACAGCTAGTCCTTTCTTAACCCATGCAGAAGTAGCAACCAACCCGTACCTCAGATGTGGGTTGTATGTAGTTTGCGAGTCTGACACACAAATCTCTTGCCCATGTGAACCAGACATCCTCATCTCTACCGTACATTTATACTCTGTTCGGATGCTTCCCTTTGCTATCCTAAACTTCTGAGGATCCAGCTTCATCCGGACAAAGGATTGTTTATGAGGAGATTGTGATTCACTCGCACCACTGTCATCTACCCACATCATATCAGAAGGACTAGTCTCCTCTGACTCCCCCTCTTCACTCTCCATCATCATCATTGACAGCACAATCAGATCTTTCTTCTTCAGATGGTAGAGGCTGTGCATGTGGTGGTTGTGACGAGGTATGTGATGATGAGGACGCTTGAGACAAACCAGATATGCTTGAGTCGGTTGTGGCTTTATTATCATCAAAGTTAGGCATGTTCTTCGTCCATTCAGAGATGAACGGGAATGAAGCCACAATACCTCGAGCAAATTGGTTTTTATGCTTAGTGGCGTACGTAATGATGCAATCCTCCAAAGCAGTGAAGAGGTCACAGTAGGGTTCGTCGACCTCTCCATCTGCTTTGGTGATAAATGACCCTCGGACTTGTAACCCCTCAGCCCCTTTTGCGAGGGCTTTGACAAATCGCTTGATCTCACTTAACTCAGGTATCTGATCGTCACTTGTCACTACCCTTACCCTACCCGTGTCTTGCCAATTCCAAGGTAAGTCCTTCCATTCTTCCTCTTCCTCATCCGTCATCCTTCTTGCTAAGTCTGTAACAGACGACGATGGCGCCGACGTTGCAGACAAAGTGGGGGGATGAGCGGCTGATGACGAGGAAGAAGAGGAGGAAGCAGGCATGGTAGTGGTAGATGCTGTTAGGGATGGAGTGGGCCTTGCAACTTTCTGTTCTGTGGGTGGTTTGATCCAATCAACAGTCAGGCATTCATTAGGGGAGAGTAAGAACGAATTAGTGGGGGGTAGGAATCCCGACCTTAATTTGCTCCTATACACTTCCAAAATAGTTGCCCTACTGTTTTCTTGCGTCATGTGTCTAGTACAGAAGTCAAACCCTTGTCCCAACCGGGTGGCCAGCTTAACCCCTTCCCCATCCCCCCGCCGTGCAGCGGAAAGTTTCCATTCACACCGCTTTCCAGTACTCTCGGCAATGGCCTCGTATTGCTTGGAACTAGCTATGTGGCAGGTGTTGGGGATCAAGGGCTGAGCGTGTACCTGGTTAAGTATTGGTCCGTCTACTTCCTTAATGACTAACGGGTTGGTACTAAGGAGAACTTTTTTGTAACCTGCTTTGAAACGTAGCAACCCCCAACCATCCCCAAGGGGATAGATTGCCCCTTCGGGGGTGGGGTCTGCTACCATTTCCAAGGAGGTCTTAAAATCGCTCTCATGTAGCCAGGGAATTCTGATGGAGTTTTTAGAAGCGTTAGACATGAAGGTGGAAGTGGCAGTTTCTCCCTCTCTCACAGACCTTCCTTGTCGTGGTGCTTGCTCTCTTCCTCCAACTAGCCCTCCAGCTCCTCCAGTTGCGCTAGGTGGCAGGTCCATAGGTGCAAAAAGAGGCGAAAGTGGGGGGTGGTGATGTGTGTCTTTCTCTCCTCTCCCTCATCTTCTCCTTCTTTCTCCATCATGTTTATCGCGTACATATGGTTTATGTGTCTCACCTGATCTACCTCTCCCCCCTCATCGTCTGTGTCTTCGTCCTTGGCAACAAGAATCCTTTCAGCCGAAACAGGGGGATCAGAGTCATCCTCCTCATCGTCCTCTGAGTTGGACTTTGAAGGAGATGAGTCTGATCCTCCTGCGTTCAGACTGATAGCTTTCTTCTTGCCCTTGACGAAGTCAGATGCTTTCAGCTTACGACTCTCCTTTGTCTTCTTTCCTGTGTTTTTCTCTCTGTCTGTGCTTGCCTCACGTTGCTCAACCTTAGCACTCCTAACGCTCTTGCTGCTCTTCCTTCTCTCTGTCCCTCGAGCTAATGCAACCGTCCGGGCTGCTTGCAACCTTAAAGGACAGTCGTTGGGACCATGTCGTCCCTTGGACAGTCCTTTAATTGGCAACGCACAAGACAGAATTTCATAACATGATCATTGTTACAGTTGTAACATCTAACCTTGTCATACTTTGCTTGCCTGTCTCCTGCCCCAATGAGGTTAACTGTGATGGGATCAGCACGTGAACTGCCAGTCCCATACAGCTTCTGTGTCTTGGTCACAGACACACTCCCTTGGGCGATTTGTTGCACTCCTTGCAATAAATCATCCCAACCTGGCCTCTGTTGGGGCAACAAAGACAACCATACATTCTCATAATAGCGAGCAAAGGGAGGCAGATGTTTGAGTTTGTTTATGATCATGTCTGCCTTCATAGGGACGGGGATGGCAGCTCCCATCCGTTTCTCTTGCTTCTCAACGATGTTAAGGTATCCTGCTAACCATGTGCTCACCTCTTTCACCTTCTTGGGGTAAGAGTGGTAGATGGTTTGCTGATCCTCTTGGAACTTGACTAATTCAAGCCCACCTAATGTTTTTGCAGAGCAAGGAAGCATGCTACTCCATCCGTTCCTCCCTGTTGCATCACAGCCATAACCTTACGGTCATGGGCGCATGACTGCAAAAGGTAAGCAAATAGGATTCTTTTGAGGGACTCTCTATTTTGCTTGTCAACTGCTCTATAATGCCTAGCAGCTCGCTGAGAACTAAACAAGGCAGTCGGTTTACTTCCGAATGTCATTATTGGTACTTTGCTTTTCAGCTCGGTAGGAATGATGACATTCTCGGGATCATCCGACTTATCTGGTTTAGGTTCAGCTTTCACTGACGTTCTTGTTTCCTCCTTAGCTCCCTCTTTGTCGTCCTCTTCTTCCTTTGGGGAAAGTAGAGGTGATTCAATGGGGGAGTCAGGAGTAACTAAAACGTTAGGAGCTTTCAGGGCTTTGACGAATGGGTGGTCCTCACATCCAGGGATGACTGATAGGACAATAGGATTGGTTGCTCCAATTACTGCAAGCAGCGTATAGAGGAACAAATCCCAGTCCGGTTTGTCATCGTGGAGTTTGGAAGGCTCCATTCTGAACTTAGCTAGATCAAACATTGCGTTAGCCATGATGGTCTAGTATGCAAAGGGCGGAAGATAGGAGAAATGCTCGATTATCAATAGATCAC
>WBZZ01003927.1:37500-67500 GCA_019918135.1 Paulinella micropora
CCTGCTGCACCTTGCGGTTTCCCGCAGGCCGCGGTATCGAAGGCTCTTAGGGCTTTCCCGAACAGTTTGAGAGTGTATCGAGGGCCGATGAAGGGTAGTCATCAGCCCTGGCCAGTCACGCTGCACCAGCTGCGACTGCACAAACAGCTGGTGAAGGGCTGAAGGAGATAGATAGATCGACCCCCAGGCTGTAGGTGCCAGTGGGTCGAGTCCAACTCCGGGATGCAGTTTATCGTCATGCCCAGGACGGATAGATAGATAGATAGATAGATAGATAGATAGATAGATAGATAGATAGATAGATAGATAGATAGATAGTTAGATAGATAGATAAGTAGATAGATAGATAGTGTTTAATCTATGGGCGTGGCATTGCTTTAAAAGCCATAAGCCTCCAATACGATAGATAGATAGATAGATAGATAGATAGATAGATAGATAGATAGATAGATAGATAGATAGATAGATAAGATAGATAGATAGATAGATAGATAGATAGATAGATAGATAGATAGATAGATAGATAGATAGATGAGATGTCGCAAAGGAATGTAGTCCTTGCAAAGGAACGCAGTTTCACATCAAACAATAATTTGTGTACTGTGCATGTGTCCGGGATGGGAATCACGGGTAGACTGTGTTCTGGAAAAAGAAGAGGAAGGACGTTGAAGAAAAAGGCAATCTAGGAATGGAGAGTGGGAGGATAAGGAAGAAGAGAAAGAAAAGGAAGCCGTTAGTCCAAGTGTTTTGAGCACCGTAAGCTTGCGCAAGCTACAATGATGACATTGTGTAAAGGCCTAAACCCCCGAAGGGACCTAGCCCGGGCTATGCAACACTGGACGGCTATGACGGAATGCAGGATGAGAGATAAGGGGAGGATGAGAGGGAGGGCGGATTGGAGTTCTTCTTCAATGTCTTTCCATACGCTTGGTGTTGATGGCAAAATCAGGTGCTTTCTTCTTTCGATTGGTTCTTTCGGGGCACTTCTTGGACGAAATGAGAGTATGTCTCGGCGTCAACACTGTGGGTGGAATCCGGGTTGACAATGCCGGTTGTGACTTATAGTCCGGATGGACGTGCACTTTTGGACTCTTCTTTTCGAGGAGGCTCGAAGGATCTTCGTAAGGGTGGACATGAGCAAAATCTTCTCCAAGGGGTTTGAAGAAAAAGGCAAAATGGAGAGTGGGATCTTGAGGAGGACAAGGAAGAAGAGAAAGAAAAGGAAGCCGTTCAAGCCGTTAGTCCAAGTGTTTTGAGCACCGTAAGCTTGCGCAAGCTACAATGATGACATTGTATGAGGCCTAAACCCCCGCAGGGACTTAGCCCGGGCTATGCAACACTGGACGGCTATGATGGAATGCAGTCACCAATACGGACTAGAGGAAGATTAGTCCAATTTTTGACTGCACAGGAGCGATAAATCGCAAAAGAGCAACGAGCTACGCAGGAGGATAGCTTGAAGCAAAGGGATTTGGATTGGGGATGGGAAAAACCCAAGGCGCGGAAACATCGATGAACAGAGAACGATACCATGCCGCGAGCCCCGCATTCGATTGGTCGAAGGTGGCAGGTCCATCCGTTGTCCTCGATTTGAGATTTGAGCTCGTTGTATCGGTTGGTCTTGTATGCTCGTGCGTCAAGGATGTTTTCCTCGACCAGATAGATAGATAGATAGATAGATAGATAGATAGATAGATAGATAGATAGATAGATAGATAGATAGATAGATAGATAGATGCAACCTTGCCACATGCACCACCCTCTCCCCTTGCCACATGCACCACCCTTTCCCCCCCCCCCCCCCTATCTCTTCCCCGACAGCGATCTTTTCATGTTTCTCATTTCTTTCCTTCCCTCTTTCTCGCTAGGCATCAATTGGAACAGCAAGCTGGTCTTAAGCGGGTCCATCCAGTGCAACAATCAGGTATATGTATATGTCTATGACTATGTCTTTGTCTATGTCTATGGCTATGTCTATGTCTATATCTATGTCTATGTCTATGTCTATGTCTATGTCTATGTCTGTGTCTGCGTCTGTGTCTGTGTCTATGTCTATGTCTATGTCTGTGTCTGTGTCTCTGTCTCTGTGTCTCTGTGTCTCTGTGTCTCTGTGTCTGTGTCTGTGTCTGTGTCTATGTCTATGTCTATGTCTACGTCTATGTCTATGTCTATGTCTATGTCTATGTCTATGTACATGTTTTTGTACATGTTCTTGTATGCATATGTATATGTACAGGTCTTTGGCGACCCTAAGCCCGGCTTCGTGAAGGTGGGATTGCACATAACGCAAGCATATTTATCTGCCTACCTACCTACCTACCTACCTATCTACCTACCTACCTACCTACCTGCCCACATACCTACTTACCTTATGTATCTATAGTCATGTCGCTGCTCCGGACTCAGTGGCGTGAATCAGTGTGCCGAGGTATAAATCTATCTATCTATCTATCTATCTATCTATCTATCTATCTATCTATCTATCTATATATATATCTATATATTATCTATCTATCTATCTATCTATCTATCTATCTATCTAAGCCCCTGGAGACGGTCTCTGCCACTGGCAACTCAGCCTAGGGTTCAGATCTAACTATCTCCTACAATGACGATTTTGTGTCCGCCGTTAATCGCGCGCAGCGCAAGGGCTAAACAGGCAACCAACTCCTGACCATGGCTGATGAAGTCGGGGCGTGATGCAAAGGGTTGATGAAGTCGGGGTTGTAGAAGGTAACTCACAACGAGCGTGAACTCCTGAAACCTCGACTTGCTCATGGCATCATCTCCTTAGGGCACGCGCTCCTGGGGAGTGTTCTAGTGTTGTCCCGTATAGTTCAAAAGGGCTCGGCTACCTTTCGGCTTGAACTGGGCACAGACACCAACCACAGCGAGACAGTGGTTGGTGTGCAGCTTGGCCGGTGCTGAAAGTTCTTGTCCGGGGGTAGTTTTGGAGGCCATGGCTTTTCAAGCTAAGCCACGCCCATAGATTAAACATATCTATCTATCCATCTATCCATCCATCCAACCATCCATCCATCCATCCATCCATCTATCTATCTATCTATCTATCCATCTATCCATCCATCCATCCATTTATCCATCTATCTATCTATCTATCTACCTACCTACCTACCTACCTACCTATCTACCTACCTACTTATCTACCTATCTACCTATATCTCTTATCTACCTAAATCTCTATCTATCTATCTATCTATCTATCTATCTCTCTCTCTTTCTCTCTCTTTCTCTCTTCTCTCTCTCTATCCCTCTCTCTCTCTCTCTGCAGGCGCTGGTGACCAGGGTCACGTCAAACGTCTTCACACTCGTCAACACAAACCTGTACGCCGCCACGGGCTGCTCCCTGGTGCCGCCCGCGCCAGCAGACGTGACCAAGCCCGACAAGTGGGCAGGCAAGATCGTGCAGGTCCTCTCTAGCACACCACCACAATGCTGAGCATCATCATCCATTTTCGCCAAATTGTTCTCGGGATTTCCAGTCACAATGTTCGCTGATTCTAATATTTGTGCCCATGTGATCTACCTGGCACTGGTCTTGCAATGTCAGCCATTTTCCTTTCTCTTTCTCTGCAGCTGACCACCTGCGTGGGGTTCTGGGTCGCCAACCAAGTGCTTGGCAAAGTGGCCGAGGGTATGCAGGTACATACATACATACATACATACATACATACATACATACATGCAGGCTGTGGGCTGCACCTCCGGCGCTCCGTTGACAGGAGGCAGTCTGACCGACATCTGGCAGCAGGCGAGAACGTGGGGGACGGTCGTGGTCAACTGCGTGGTTCAGAAGGCCCTGGGTGTCTTTGCGCAGCTCAAGGACTTCGTGCTCGACTCGCAGGTCGTTTCGCAGTTCACCGACCTGTTGACCTGTCTGAACAAAGGCGGGGGGGGCCAGCCCTTGTCTTTCTTGACTCCCGCTCTGGACCAGGACCTTCAGACGTTCCTGGCGGGCCCAAGCCAGGCGCTATGCAGCAGTGTGCAGCCAGTGCTGCCCATCCTGGTGCATGGTCTGCTGGGCACCAACGAGACGGACGGGCTCCTGTACCGCATGTTGGGCTTCGAGGTGGGCCCGGTGCGCGCTGCGCTGGACGGCGTGGCCATTCTGCGAGACGCCGTGGACAGCGCGCTGGTTGGGGTGGGGTGGGGGGGGGGGGGATAGATGGTGGATGGTGGATTGTGGATGATAGATGGTGGATGATGGCTCATGGATGATACATGGTGGATGGTCGATGATGGATGATGTATGATGGTTGGTGGATGATGGACTGGATGATGGATGATGGATGATGGATGTTGGATGTTGGATGATGGATGATGGATGATGAATGATGGATGATGGATGATGGAATGGATGATGGATGATGGACGCTGTACGATGGATGATAGATGGTAGATGGTGGATGGTGGATGGTGGATGATGGATGATGGATGGCGCATGATCGATGATGGGTGATGGATGATGGATCATGGGTGATGGACGCTGGACGATGGATGATGGATGATGGAAGGTCGATGGTGGACAGTGGCTGCTGCATGATGGATGAAGGATGATGGATGATGGATGATGGTTTGTGGATGATGGATGATGGATGGTGGATGATGGATGATAGATGGTGGATGATGGATCGTGGATGGTGGATTATGGACGATGGATGATGGATGATGGATGGTGGATGGTGGATGATTGATGATGGATGGTGGATGATTGATGATGGATGATGGATGGTGGGTGATGGCTGATGGATAATTGATGAAAAATGGTGGATGGTGGATTTTGGATGATGAATGATGGATGATTGTTGATGCATTATACATGGCGGATGGTGGTTGATGGATGATGGATGGTGGATGGTGGATGACGGACTGGATGATGGATGATGGGTGGTGGATGGTAGGCCAGCCCCGTGGCGGAATGCTTATTCGACAGCTTCATCGAGCCCCTGCTGCCCGCTGCTCCGCCGCCCTGCGCGTTCGGCAGCGGACAGACGTCGCGCTACCTGGCGGGCTATGCAGGCGGCAGCCGCGTGGCGTACAAGACTCTGCTGGACGCGCAGAGAGCGTGCTGCCTCCGCACTGACTGTGGGGGCGTGACACTGGAGCCTCCGACTAGCGACTACACCTTACGCGCGGGAGCAGCGTTGCTCATTGATCTGAAAAACGGCGAGACGTCCTGGCTCAAGCTGTTCGCGTGGCAGCAGGAGGCGGAGTACGAGTTCGCGCGCGGCTGCGACTTGCCCAGATTCGACCTGGCCGTGGTCGGCGGCATAGCCAGCTACCAAGACTGCGCGGCACGGTGCGCACAGAACGCCGACTGCACCAACTTCGTGCATACCAGCAGCCAGTGCTACCTCAAGAGGGGCAGCCTCAACAAGGCGCAAGCTGTGCGCAATGCGGCCAGCACATGCGGCATCATGCAACGAGCAGGCTGGGCCAAGCGCTCGGCAAGAAACGACTACGGCAGTAGCTGCGAGGCCTGGACTGGGACAGAGGAGGAGGCCATGGCTGCGTGTGAGCGGCGCGCGGACTGCAGCTTCATCCACGACTACGACTGCGACGGGCAGTCCTGGCGGGTCTGTACAGGGCCCGTGGACGCTATGGCCACGACGCAGGGCCCTGCCTGCCTGCGCGAAGCCTCTGTGTGGACGGTCGTGGCCAAGGAGGACGAGAACGGCTTCAACAACCTGTTCCGGGCGTCCCCTCAGAGGATCCTGCGCCGCACCTGCCCCAACTGCGCGCAATCGCATCAAGAGATCTTCTACCGGCGCAAACGACAAGACACGTGGAATGCGTACCAAAACATGTGGCGCACCTGGAGCATAAGTGGTGCGGGCAACTTGCCGCACACAGATTTCGATGTCTACTCGAGCTTGGCGGATGCGTTGGCTGACCGCAACCCGTGGCAGTTCTTCAATGGCGACGACAGCGGTGTGGGCTTCCCTCGCGATAGCAGCCCGTCGACCGCCACAGCAGATCAGTGGAACTCGCTGACGAGAGGCGGCCAGCAGGTTCAGTTTTCCGTCTATCAGGTGGCACACGATCTTGTCACTTGCAGCTTCACCATCGACAACAGCGTGCTGGGCGTCTGGTACAACGGCGTCGACATCACTAGCACTGTCACCGGTCATTTGCATGACTGGACATCGACCAAGACCGTGCATTTCCATGAGGTATCTGGCGCCAGGCTTGCAGTCAAGGGCTCCAACGCAGAGGCAACCACAGGACCATCTACCTGCAGCACCGCTGGTTTTCTCTTGAGTTGCTCGTCTGCGAACGCGAACTCGCCATGGCATGGTCTGGTCTCGGACCTGAGTGGCATAGTGCGTGCGTTTGGCACGAGCTCCGACGAGAGCTCACTCTCGCCTGCGCGCCCGCCCACCGCCTGGACTTCCAACTTCTTCGACTACAGCGCCTTCACCGGCCTGTGCGCGTCCTCGTCTGGCTTCTACAACTGGAACACGGGCACGGCGCAGAAGGTGTGGGCGGAGGACAAGTTCGCCTACTTCCTGGTGACAGCAGCGAATACTCCGTCGCTTGTGGCAGCAGGGGGCAACGGCAGCGGACGGCGCCGAGTGGCCGGGCAAGCAAGTGCGCCAGATGCACATCAGGTATGTATGTATGTATGTAATCTAATGTAGTGTAATGTAATGTCATGTCATGTCATGTCATGTTATGTTATGTTATGTTATGTTATGTCTGTCTGTGATGCCTATGAGGCTGGTGAGGTCACTGCTGGGAGTGTTGGTCGAGTTGGGGGTGTATGTATGTCATGTATATTTATGTATGCATGTATGTGTATATGTTATATCTGTCTGTGATGTCAGGCTGGTCTGCGGTCGCTGTTGGACGCGTTGGGCGATCAGCAGGTGTCCATCTATCTATCTATCTATCTATCTATCTATCTATGTATTATCTACACAAGAGCTGTGGTCTCGTGCCTTTACCGCCCACGCTCGCAATTCGGTCTACAACTCCAGTCCATCGTTTCCTTTTACCAACGACTTCAAATCAACAATGCTCACATGCTGAAATACTGCCCAGATAAAAACCTCTCGTCCATCTATGCGATGAACCTGACAAAACACGAAACGTTTCGAACTGTCTGGAAACCAGAGCCTGTGCTCGAAAAGCTTGAGGCAAAAGTTGACTTTGAATTCAAACATCGAGGCCAATCCGATCATCTCGGACTTGGCCATGGTCGCTAGACGAGAACATTCCATCACAGACCGCAAAGACAGGATTTTAGAGTCAGCTGCTGAGACGCTACTTGTGACAACTACAGTGCATGACATGGACAAAGCCATGCAAGGGTGCTTTCTTCGATTTGAAGACACATGCCCCTTGGACCTCTCCTGGGCTCGCCTCATCGGAACCCGTAATCCCCGCCTAATCTCTTGGGTCATCAACGCAAGCACAAACTCGGTTATTACCCCCGACCTTAGACGTCTTTGGGGAATCATTCCCAACAACAAGTGTGCTCTCTGTTCTGGTCAAGCACATTTATGTCACATTCTCTCCGGTTGCCGCATTGCCCTCAAACAAGGCCGTTATACCTGGCGTCACGACTCTGTGCTCTGCACTGTTGAAGCTCCCCTTCAAAACCACATCGAGAGCCATAACAAACGCTCCCCTACAGACCAAAGAGAACCAAAATCTCTGTTTGTGAAAGAGGGCGAGCAGAAGCCTAAGGGGCAGTCATTTCATCGTCCATCCCTGCTTGACACTGCAAACGATTGGCATCTCCAAACCCAGTACACTGGTTCTGAGCAGGCCTTTCCTGTCCACATCTGTGTCACTAACCGCCGCCCCGATATTGTTGTCTGGTCATTGTCTGCCAAGAAGTGTATACTGATCGAACTCACGTGCCCGGTCGAGGAGAACATCCTTGACGCACGAGCCTACAAGACCAACCGATATAGTGAGCTTAAGTCTCAGATCAAGGACAACGGATGGACGATCAATCGAATGCGGGGCTCGCTGCATGGTATCGTTCTCTGTTCGTCGATGTCTACGCGCCTTGGGTTTTTCTTATTCCCAATCCAAATCCCTTTGCTTCAAGCTATCGTCCTGCGTAGCTCGTTGCTCTTTTGCGATATATCGCTCCTGTGCAGTCAAAAATTGGACTAATCTTCCTTTAGTCCGTATCTGTGACTCCATTCCGTCATAGCCGCCCAGTGTTGCATAGCCCGGGCTGGGTCCCTTCGGGGGTTTAGGCCTTATACAATGTCATCATTGTAGCTTGCGCAAGCTTACGGTGCTCAAAACACTTGGACTAACGGCTTCCTTTTCTTTCTCTTCTTCCTTGTCCTCCTCAAGACCCCGCTCTCAATTCCTAGATTGCCTTTTGCATCAACGACCTACCTCTTCTTCTTTTTCCAGAACACAGTCTACCCGTGATTCCCATCCCGGACACATGCACAGTACACAAATTGCTGTTTGATGTGAAACTGCGTTCCTTTGCAAGGACTACATCCTTTTGCATATCTCATCTATCTATCTATCTATCTATCTATCTAGCTAGCTAGCTAGCTAGCTAGCTAGCTAG
This sequence comes from Paulinella micropora, assembly GCA_019918135.1. Classification (NCBI taxonomy): domain Eukaryota; phylum Cercozoa; class Imbricatea; order Euglyphida; family Paulinellidae; genus Paulinella; species Paulinella micropora. Next base: position 46,070 of record WBZZ01003927.1, read on the forward strand.
CTAGCTAGCTAAGCTATCTATCTATCTATCTGTCATCCAGCACTTGGGCGCCAACGCGGCCTCCTTGCTGGAAACAACACGCGGCATTCCGCAGCTGCAGCAGCTGTTCACTCCCGAGTTCTTCTCCGCCACCTTCGGCTGCCACCTGGAGAACCTGCGCCAGGCCTACCTGGCGGCGCTGCCGGGCATGACAAAGCTTGTGGCGCGCGCCATCTCAAAGCTGATTGACCCAGCCTCGGCGGACCGCCTGCGCGGACTGGTGTTCGACATGCAGAGCGAGTCGGACCACTTGGAGAACACGCTGAACGCCCTGCAGGCAACGGACCCGCAGGTGAAGCAGTTGGCGCTGGAGGAGCTGCGGAACACGAGCAAGCCGGACATGGACTGGTCGCAGCTGGCCGACGTGGCGGTGTCGTGGCTCAAGGCAGAGTTCGCGATCTGGGCCTTCTCCGCCAAGATGCCCTTGATCGACGTGGAGCGCACCATGGACCTGCTGGTGCAGGTACCTTGCCTCACTACTGTCTTTTTCTACCTGCTACTGCCGCACCACTGCCTTTTTCTCGCTTGAAATTGCCACACTGTTGCCTTTTTCCCCCTGCCTGCAGCTGGCAGACATCGAGGACATTCTGCCCATCGGCGACATCGCGCAGGGTGGCCTCAAGAGCCCGCTAGAGATCATCGCCTGGCTGGACGACATGGTGGTGAAGCGCGGGCAGCTGGCGGCGGAGAACCTGCTGCACCCGTCCTCGCTGATGCCCGGCTTCAGCTGGATGAGCTCGCAGGCGGTGGGGCTGCTGGACTTCGTGGTTGACGAGATGGACGCCGTCGCAGCCGCACTCTGCGGTAGCCAGCCAGCCACATATCTATCTATCTATCTATCTATCTATCTATCTATCTATCTATCTATCTATCTATCTATCTATGTCTATGCAGGGCTGATTCCGGAGGTCGGCGGCATCGCGTGTGAGGGGACCGTGCTGCAGGTGATCAAGGTTGCGCGCTTTCTCTATCTATCTATCTATCTCTCTTTCCATTCACCCCACATCCTCACCCCCTTCCCTTCCTCCTCCCCTTCTTCCTCTGATACTTACCTCCTTGCTGACACGCGCTAGATCGTGTGGAACCTGTTGCTGAAGCCCATCATCGAGGCGGTCATTCCCGCCGCGCTGGTGGTGGTGGTGTCTCTGCTGCTGGACCTGGTGGTGCGGCCGCTGGCGGTCCGACCTACCGACCTACCTACCTATCTATCTATCCATCTCTTTCTCTTTCTCTCATGCAGGTGCTGGGCGCGGAGGTGGTGGACCGCACGCTGAACGACCCCAGCCAGATGCAGGAGCTGCTGGACAAGCTGCCGTCCGAGCTGCGCGAGAACAAGGTGCTTGTGCCGTTCCTGTCAATCGTGCCGCAAGTGCTGCCCGCGCTTCTCGAGCTCATCAACCAAGTGCTGGGCGAGACCGTAGGGCCCGCCTACGAGCTGATGCAGGTGATTCTTCTTCTTCTTCTTCTTCTTCTTCTCCTCCTCCTCCTCCTCCTCCTGCTGATGCAGGTGATTCTTCTTCTTCTTCTTCTTCTTCTTCTTGTTCCTCTTCTTCTTCTCCTTCTTCTTCTCCTTCTCCTCCTCCTCCTCATTGTTGTTGTTGTTATTGTTCTTATTATTATTACTATAGGATCGATACGAACTCCAGCAGTACGCCCTAAGGGTCAACGCTCCGCCAGGATGATGAGTTTCTAGTACTCAAGTACAATGAGCAATAGCTTCAAGCAAGTATTGGTCCCTTGATGCAATACTGCATTTCCTGAATTATCCCAAGTGGCAGTAGATATCAGGGTATATGGCAGATCTGGGTTGTATACCGCATTCCTAGCAACTACGTCTATCTCCTCTCCGACTCCCGCGAACTGGAGTGACATCTTCCCTTTCAGAGATGTAGTTATGATGCTGTTAGCTGTCCTGAACTTGGCCTGTCCTTTCACTAGATTAGTGAAGAGTTCTTTGTTAGGTGATATGTTCGTGCTACAAGCACTATCGTCAACTCTACTATCTCTAGACAAGTTAACCATAGCATGGGCGTTGTGCATTATGCTACTACCTAATTCTCCTTCTTCGTCCTCTTCTGCTCCCGGTTCTTCGATGGGGCTTGGTCTGGGGATTGGACCTAAGACCTCTTGAAAATACGGGTGCAAATCGGTGTAAGCGAGGTAAGGAAAACCTATTGTAAACTGGGTAACGTCTATGTCCTCACTTCAATTGAAGTTAGGGTTAGGGTTAGGGTTAGGGTTAGACTCATGTTTATTATGTGCTGTTCTATGACCATGCGTAGTCCTGAATAAAAGGCTTTTACCGATTCATCCAGATTGTAAGCTTCAGTCGATCTAAAGTCGACACTGAAACTCCTCTTGTGAACTGCATCGAACAGTTAAATGAAGTAACCTTGTATTCTACCCGTTCGGTTGTCAGACGGCGATGTCGCTCTGGTGTTAACTAAATGCACACTACCGCCAGTCTTTCTGGTGTACTGGCACTAGCTGGCGTTGTACTACTCTTCGCATTGCTTATGGTGCGTGTAGAGGTAGGCTGACCTGCACTACTACTGCTACTAGCCTTACTAGCTTTCACTAATCAAGTGGTGCTACTAGAGCTACTGCTAGCTGCTGGTGCCTGGAGTAATGAAGGTAAAGCACTAACATCAAGATAGGATGTGTAACTACTCTTTCCCCTCCGTCTAATGACAGTTTCTCCTCCACTATCATCTGATACTTCCCTAGCTTGACTACCTGTGGTATCTGGTGTTCCCATGATAGCAAGCTTACATCCTAATCCTGCTGTCTTACGTTCTGATTCAGTGAGAATATCTGAAGGGGACATCCACCTGTTGGGGAACTGACCATACTGACTACTTGCTGGATCTATCCAGTCTCCCGGGGTGGTCTCAAAGTATTCTTCTTCATCTTTTACTCTCACTGACCGATCTGTCTATGCAGATTCGTTTACTCCATCTTCTCTACTCTCATTCTGACTAGCCTCCTCTCGTGCTGGGCTGACTGGCTGAGCTCTATCCATACTGACTACATGAGGTGATCTATGCCTTTCACAATTCACGCAAAAAGCCATAGTTCCTACCTTCAGTTCATCTGCTGGGATTTGACTAGAGATCTCTAGCAGATGTGGTGGCAAAGGACATACATCCTCATCTCTTTTGATCCCACTGTAAACGCGATCATAGAGCATGGGGTCTCTGATCTCAGCTAGAGCGGCTATCATGAGGGCTTTCGCTTCTTCTGTCATCGCAGTGCTCTTGTCTGAGTCTGGTCTGAGCTTTGGCTTGTGATATTCACAGTTCTTGAACCTACGCAACCTCCAGGCTGCACTAGCTCTCAGTCCACCCTTTCTACAAAGGCATAGGGTTCACTTGCATCGCTTGCCTGTCTCCCTAACTATGCCTTCACATCTCTTGTTATCATGGATCAAGAACTCCTCAGGTGTCTCTATCTTCCTTGATCCAAACCTTAGCGTAATTGAGATCAACTGTGTCTAAGGGAACTGTGTCAAGGGGAACAACACCAAACATCTGTCAAAACTAAAAAGAGATCTCGTCATAAATATCTACTCTGTGCTTCCAGTAATGCGTATTTCAGGAAAAAGTCGCTAGAGAAATATGGGACATGAAAGATGTTGGGATCAATCCCTCTAAACTCCTGCGGGTGTCTAACTGGTCGGAAAAATTATTTCGTGAATGGTATTTGCTTTTTTTTTAGGAGGGGGGGGGGGGGGGAAGGGAGGGAGGGAAAAATTACAAAAAGGTTCGTTTTTAGCTTCACAAAGGCAGTTGTGTGATACTTCGTATATCACAAACATAAAAATTGATAGGAATACGTAATGGCATTTGGTTTGTGTTGGGTTGACTATAGAGTACAGAATTTTGAAAAGTTGGAGTAGACCCTACTCCGACCTTTTTTCTTTGTGCACATAATTAGAAGTATCTGAGAGGGGGAAACCTTACTGAAAAGATCAACTATGTCGCATCTGTTTGCGCTGCCGATTTCAGAAGAACTATCGGCAGCTCAAACAGATTGCACAGTAACAGTAATCTACGCCCAAGCGCACAAGTAACGCAGAAGCCTATCGTACAGCCTGTGTAAGTCTTCGTATGTTTCCACTAGTTAGGTTATACGACCAGCTAGTGTCATGACACGACGTGGAAATATACGAGGACTGCCAGTGGTACTTGTAATATCAGACTAGACCATCCGCGTCCGGGCGAGGTAGAAGTGTTAGACAAAATCAATTTATCCAACAATGCTACCTCTCCCGAGTAACGTTGTCATCAGGCGCAGAGTCTTTGCAATTCCAAGTCGCCAACAATCGCGCAACTTGGAATCGCAAATTCTCCAACAAGCAACAGTTCATCCTCAGAGAACCCAGCTTCTTGTAGCCTTTCATTCTTTCCCTGAGTACGATGATTGAAATATTTAAGGCAAGAAAAATTGTACTTGTGGAATGGGGAAATCAATGGGAGACAAATGGTTGAGAAAATATTGACAGCAAGGTATGGATTTTACCACGCGTGCCTGGAGTGTGGTCTGGTCCTAACTGTAAACGTAGTCACCAATCCTTGAGGCATGAGCTACCACGTCGACGGTGCTTTTGTCAGCGCTTCTGATCTTGTTTCAGTGCTGGAGCAGAAGCGATGAAAAAACCAAAATAACGAACCAAGGAAGAAGGAACGAGAAGATCCCGTCCGAAGAAGCAAAGAAAAAAATCAGGGTTCGACGTATCTGAATGCAGTGAGGTAATTTTGAATATTTACCTCACTGAATTTAGACCGAGAAGAAGAAATTATTCCGTAGTACGTTCGATCTCGCGTAAAAGCAGCCAATCACGCCATATCATCGTCGTTTTGCATTGGTAATTGTCTACCGCTGTCTGCAGGTGGTAGATAATTACCAAGGCGCCAGTAACGAGGAAACAGTCCATCCGCAGAGGACCAAGTTTCCTACTTTATTTTTTCGATGCAAAGATTAAATGATTTTCTGCTTTTGGGCTCTTTCTATCTTATTTTATTAACTGCAAAACGTGGCAAACGTTTAGACTTTCCTATCATGCAAGATTCGCAAAATCTCACATCGTTCTCGTCACCTACTAGCTTAATGTTCAAAATTTTTGCTAATAGGCGCATCTTTGTTAACCCATAATGCCCACAGGCATAGTGAAAAAGCTTGATTCCTATCACTGAATTACACTTGTGGGCAGTAATTTCAGAGAGGTTAACCATATCCTTGCAAGTTATATTTTCAGGAGTAGGGTCTACTCCGACTTTTTTGTGTGATCACTCACTCATTGCAGCCGCTTGTAATTTAGAATATCCAGTTTATGGACTCCCAGTCGAAAGAATCTCTAAAAAACATTCCCAGCTCGGGCGCGGCTTGCTGAATTCGTTACTCTCTGTCGTAATGTTGTTTTAACAAGTCAGGAGCTGATAACAATCTAACTCAAATTAGACAAAACATATCTTTCTGGAAACTAAATCAAACCTATTTCATTGCCAACACCTAAGATTGTGTATCCAATTTCAAAAGTAAAGCATTCAACATTACAATTTCCTTTTTGGGGCGGTTCTTCTTCAGAGGAGGAGCCTTCATCGTCCGATTCAGATGAAGAGCTCGAATCGGAACTCGAAGTTTGAGAGATCTGAGAAATGTTTTTCTTGACAGCATTGATCCTGCGCTGGTTTCTTGAGCGCGCGTGCTCAACAGCCTGAACGATGTCTAGACCTGGAAGATTCAGGAACCTAACGTCTGTCGTGATGAGTCTCACCACGGTGTCGCTTATTTTTTTGGTTTCTTTTGTCAGTATGTCGACCTCTTTTCCCCAGTGAACGATCAGTGGCGTGTTAAATTTACGACCTTGTACCAAGTTGGACCCATCCGCGGCGCAAAGGAAAAAGTTTTCGTCTGGCGTGATCTTGAATCGGGCCTCAAGATTGGGATCCTTTCCTTGTCTGCGCAACCTCTCCATGGCCTGCTGATCTTTTGCGGTGAGCTTTTCTTTTTTCTCAACGTACCTGCCCAAGAAGACGTCTTCTTCCTGCCCAAACCATCGCACCCTCATCCAGGTAGCATGCTTGTGCCGATCCTTGAAGATGTTAACGACCTTGAACAGACAAACTGGCTGCTGTGCCGCTTCGCCTCCTTGGCCATACTCCACCCTTGCCAACACCATGTTGTGGGGCTGCAAGTAGCTCTTGCGTTTCTTGACCAGACTGCTTTTCAAATCGTCCTTCTTTTTCTCGTTGCCTTGTGTAGGTCGACCAGCGTCTGGAAAGGGAAGCGAAACGATCCAGCTCCTCCATATTTCCTTCGTGTGCGTTTTCCGCATTAAGCAGGTGAAAAACACCGCCAGGGCGAACATCCCTCGTGTCGACTGCCTGTAAAGGTCGAGAATTTTGAGGGCGACCACGTTCCATGAAAAGGTCCGTTTCGCGTCCTTCATTATCGTTGCCAACCGGCTGCCTCAATCTGGAAGTCTGAGCATTATTTGCAGCTGTTGATTGCCGCTCGGTTTGCACCACAGTATCGGAGCCGAATCCTCCAGAAAAAGAATTTTCTGTCTGCGCTTGGTGCTGAACATTGTCAGGGCGAGGTTGTTGCTCTACATTTCCCCAGATCCGACGTCCATGGCTTCAGGTTCTTGCGCAGATTCCTCCTGCTCAGGCTAAAAAGCAGATAAGGAACAGCATTTAGATTCAAAGTTTGTTTCACAAGTTTCAAATGTCGGAGTAGACCCTTCTCCGACTTGTTTTTGTGTTATTGTTTCGATATCAAGTTACACAGCAAAAGTAGTATGCAAAAACAGCACGGAACAAAACATAGCAAACTGAACAGCATGGCTTGACCTCTTGTTTTCCTTCAGGGTCGTTGTCCCCAAGCAGTTGTTTGTAAAACACCCACGTGTCTTCACCGGTGGTGTCCTCGTCCAGGATTAAGTTGCGCGTGCAGACTCCATCTCCATGCAGCAGATGTCTTTGGATTGCGTGTATTGCATTTGTTTTCTTGGCGCGATTGATTTTATTTTCTTCATCAGAAAGTTTTTTACTGATGACGACGTCTCGTTGCGCCGATGCCCGCTCCAAGCACTCTTGACAGTCCTCCGACTGTTGCTTTAACTCTTTCGCACGAAACTTTCGCCAGTGGCGCAGCGTGTTTTCGGTCGGCTCACGACGCCAACCTCTTTGTGTTCCCGGCCCTTCCTGCCAATGCTCTGCAGCGGAAGTGTCGGAATCGAAATCCTCCTCTTGCAATTCACTCTCGTTCTGTTTGAATGTCTGGCAAGGCTGGAGATGACATTGTCAAGGTCCGTCTTGGAAAACAGGGAAATGGCTGGAATAACGTAGAGTTGTCTAGGCAGCAGAAGCTGAATGTTTTCTTCGGACGGTATCCAACATTCCATGCGCATCCATTCCTTGGTCTGTAGGCGCACCTGCCCTCGTTCATCGACACAGGTAACATCAAAACAAGAACCCGTGGATATCGCGAGATCCATGAAAAATCGTTTTGTTGAAACGATCTCCCACTTCGTAGAAACGTTTGAAGTTGACAATCCAGTTGCGCTTGAGCACAACAGCGTGGATGCAATCTTCAGGCAGAGCTCTCCGACAAGCTGCCACCAATTCAGGAAAAGTGTGTACAGGATTTCTTCCCAGGTATCTGGAGATCCAAGAAAACTGCTGGTCGACGTCGGCGTGGGTATGGCCCGCGGCCAGAAAGCTGATTTTTACCTGCTTGAAAACCTCTGCTTGGACAAGAGAAGCCGCCCACGCGAAAAAAAACATGCCTTTTGTTGTCTGAGTTGGTGTTGTCCATCTGGATGAACAGGTATGGTGCAACTCGACCGTTCGTTTTTTTCGTTTTTTTCGGGAAACGAAAGGAGTCCATCAAGCAAGTGATAGTCGTGTCGGCAGTGTGCGGTACATCTGCGGGTGCAACATAGAAGCAGGATCCCACCCCGTGAACTAGCACAGATGACTCGTGCTTGGGTAGTCTGGGCCTGTTGTTCGCGGTCCCTCTTTCCGTTGGCCTTTGGAACGGCAGTTTTCGCTTGGTCCATACCATCGATCGCCATGCTGGCATAATCCATCCAGTGATGGATCGCCTTCTTGACGTGGTCTGCGTAGACCTGCCTGTCCTGACGAATCTCTTGGAAATGTTCAGACCTGCGCCGACGAACCTCGAGAATCTCTTTTTTGGTTTGCGCTGCCAAAAGAAGATCCAAGGATTCTTTGCAAAAACCACATTTTCAGATGGGAGCATGCTTCTTGATGCGGAGGTTCCAGAACTGCGATGGTTTGTGCTTGGTTCCTTTCCAAACCTTTCGGAACATGGATTCACTCTTCTTCCAGTCCACCCGCGGATACTCGATTCTCTCTGATGGATTGCACACCTCCAGTACTCTGTCTTGCTCTGGTACGGTAAGTACGTAAACTTAGACGCAGGGTCCTGCTCTCCAATTTCCTTCTATCAAAATGCACAAAAAATGCGAGAAATGCGAGATTGTGTAAAAGGTTTGGAGCAATCACAGTGAGCATACATCGGAGTAGACTCTACTCCGACATTTTTTTTGTGATGAATTATTTCTCGAGCAAAGAGCTTCATGATTACACACATTTATAACATCTGTATAACAAAAAACAAAAAAATGATTTTCCAGCTAACTGACCCTGACATCTTGAAGGTATTTAATGAAGAAGCCTTCCTTCAAGCCGTCTCGATCACCTGCAATATCCGCCCGAAGAAGTCTTCGTTGGTTCGGGTTAGCGAGATGGATACCCCAATACACATTCCATCGATGATGGGTTAAACCATAGATTCGACAGACGCAAGCTCTGCAAAACTGGAACTGGCAGACGAGTGCAGTTGTCAAGCCTCCTTGTACCTTGATGTTTCTATTACTGCGCATGAGTTCCAAAATAAATTCACTCTGCTGTACTCTTCGCAATTTGCAGAAACGAAGTCTTTTCATGGCAAGACGATTGATCAATTCAGGAGTTTGATCTTCTTTCGACACGAGGCAGCATTGCTTGATGCGATCAAGATCAACGTCCCATGAATCAGCAAGGGCGGCCTTGGGATATCTGAACAAATTGTATTCATATTTTAAAAGGAAAAATTTTTAAAAATGTAATTTCAAATACTCCTCTAAAAAAAATGTCAGTGTAGACCCTACTCCGAGAAAATAAAATACTTTAAGTGCAAGAGTAAACGAAGCTCATAGTGAAATAATAAGGATCACGCATCAGAAAAAAAAATTTGGAGTAGACCCTACTCAGAGAAAAGAAAAAACAGTATAATATGGAGAAGACATTTCTGACACGTCAATATAGATACTTTTTACCTTCGCAATCGACGTGATTTTTTCTCTTCTAGATCACGATGGGGATCATTAGCAGGCTGCTCGTCTTCAAGTCCACCATCTCGAATCACAACTCGTTCTTGAAAGGAATCACCCAGAACAGTTTTTGCTAAAGTTGCAAAATCAAGCCTCATGTTTTGTTTCTACGTCGTCGACGTGGCTGCAGGAATGCAAATGCGGGTGTTTTCCGATATCTTGCGGTGCAAGGACCTCTTCATCCTTTTTTGGTGAGTCCGAAAACATAGATATCGAAGAGAAAGACAGGCTGCTGGAACTAGACGTGGAAGGAGCACTACTGATTGACAACCTGTGCCCTCTTGCTAGCGCACGGCGCGCAGAAGAAGACGCGATGCTTGCTGTAGATGAGCTATTTCCAGGCGCCGATGAAACATCGCGATTTTGAGGGTGCATGGAAAAGTCGAAAAAGTGTCAAATTGGAAAAAATCCAAAAAAATGCTTTTTTCCGGGCTCACAGACAAAAATAACCGAATAGAGTCTACTCGGATGTTTTCAGCATTTTGGTGTTTGTAGGAAAACCAATTTATGACGATGACAAGAAAAGCCTCCTTTTTTTTTGAAAATTTGATTTTTTGGAGGGAATTTCAAATCAAATTTTCAATTTAAAGGCACTTGCCACGTTCCTTTTGCTCAAATGCGGCAAAGGAGAAATAAGTGTAGGAAAAATCGGTACTGAACGGTGCTCATGGCTAAAAAAAATTTCCGGCAGAGAAAAACGGAAAGCAAAAATTGTCCAATTTATCATTGCGCCATTTACAACGTTCAGGCCTAATTTTTTTTTGGCACGCTCCGAATTTTACAGGTCGCGCGTCCCTTGGGTTATGTGATTCCTCAGATCTCGACTTGGGATCAAAGTCGAAAGTGCCTACTGAGCCGGGTACAGACCCTGCTCTTGACTGGCTCGCCACCGAACACCATTATTTTTTGGTATCAGGTGCAATTGCTTGAAGATGCCGAGAATGCGAGCTGGTAAAACAGGAACTCCTAGGGAGACCAGGACGAGACAACCTCCTGCCAACAGAGCAGTCGGAGCGGGCCGTTCGCGTACGAACGCGGTAAATTTTTTAACCTCGATTTCTTATCACAAAAAAAAATCGGAGTAGGGTCTACTCCTATGTTTTTTTTTTTTTGTTTGCTCACAGGCAAACGAGTACAGCGTTCCATGCACAAAAGCCGAGATGACGATTGCTGTGCTTCCCTCGCATCCTCGCAGGGGCAAGGGAGAGCTCCTGAAATGAGGTGGAACATCAAACCCTTGGAACAGGGTGCAGGGCAGGTCCAGTTTGACCCTGAAAAAGACATCGAGAAGATTCTTTTCGATCCAACTGAATTGGAGACCAAGATTTTTTGCAACAATTGCAAGCGGTACGTCATGTCTGTAATTTTGTATCAATCACTTCTCTTGGAAATTTACTGTTTCAGCTAATTTTTTTGTGTGTGTTGTTTTTGAGATTTTTTTATCACAACCTATAATTTTGATGTCTGGACGTTCATATTTTCATGTTGTGATAATGTATCCTGTCACACAATCTGAAAAATAAGAGTAGTCCCTACTCCGACTTTGTTTCTGTGATGACTGCTAAAATTTCGTTGTTGCTTTTGGTGTGATTTTGGTCCTTCAAGAAAAAAAGGAATTTTTGCGTATTCACATAGCTTTGATTTTGTGTGCAGTTGTTCGCCAAGTGTTCCGCATTGAAACTTGCAAGCAAAGAGGAACTCCAAAATGTTGTCTTGGACGAGTCCAAGAAGGAATACTGCTTTTTCCTTATGCTTACCGCGCTCAATATCAACCATTGGAGTGCCAAAGTGAAAAAACTGAAACAAGCATGGTAACTTTTCCTTTCCTTTTGATGCTTTTTAAGCTTTTCTGATGTCTCTGCCGTTTTACACACACACACACACACACACAAAAATCGGAGTAGACCCTACTCCTACAACTTATATTTTTTTGACAGGAGCAGGCCGGAAATTTTAGACTCAATTGTTCAAAGAGCGGGCCTCATGGTTCCAGAGAGCCAACGTGGTAAGCATTCTTGCTGTCTTTTGCATTCAATGTAGTGATTCATTTTTCTTTAATTGTGTTGTTCTCAGATTCAACCTCTGAAGTTTCTGCCTCGTCGACATCGTCGACGTCGTCGTCTTCGTCATTTTGGAAAAAACATGGTGAAATTTTGGGGAAAAAATATATACGTAGGAGTAGGGTCTACTCCTACATTTCGGAAAAAATCGGAAAATTACGGTCGAAAAATTTTCTGGGCCGGGAACAAAAAACATAATGATCGAGTAGACCCTACTTTGACTTTTTTCTGTGAAACGGTCAATGAGTGAAAATTACTTCGTAAAAAATCAATCAGCAAAAATTTGTTCACGAACAAAATGTCGGAGTAGGGTCTACTCCGACATTACGTGTTCACAAAAAAAAAGTCGGAGTAGACCTATTTGAGTAGACCCTACTCCGACATTATGTGTTTGAAATTGAAATGGTGTGACCTTGGAAAATACGTCGGTTTGCCAGATGTTTTCCTGAGAATCAGAGCTCATTTTCCCCACGGCCCTCGCTATCTCGTCGAACGTTAAGTTGATATACAGCTTGCTGGCACGAAACAGCAAGTTTGGATGCTATACACCTTGTCCATAGTTCTCCAGATACATCTTCACTGCAGCAACACCATGGTTCCACCGATGACAAGATAGTAGATGTCCTGCTGCTTGTTGCTGGGAAATTGCTGGCTGAATGTAGAAGGGGGCCACTGCATTTCGGTGTTTTGGTTGACCTTGCCCTCACCAAAAAGTCCGGGAGCCTCAGCTTCGAACTGCTCCTTGCTGGTGAATTGCTGCCAGTTCAAAGTGTTATTCCAGAAAGGGTCGATGTAATTCTCAGTCAAATTCCTCACATTTTTCTTGCCAAGTTCAGTAAGCTTCACTGGAACAAGGTATGGTTCAGGCAGGTCTGGGAAACGATTCTCAGCCAACTTGGTAGACAGAGACTGGGCGTGATCTTTGAGGAAGGGACGAATTTGCCAATGTTCCGGCGCGCGGTACATGCGGGGAAAAAAAATTTCTTTCACCCCGACCAAATGGTCTCTTTTAATCTCCAAAGAGCGCTGTTCAACGTCGAGCAATAAGAAGCCTTTCCTGACCAGTTGATTTTCAAAGCTTCTTCTTGCATGATTTCTGAAGCCCTTTCTTGTTGTTGCCTGGTTTCATCCTTGGCTTCCTGGGATTTCAGCCTCGCGGTACCAGTGCTCTTCGGCTTCGAAGCATTTTTGCGTTTCTTCCTGGGATTGCCGGCTTTCTCTGTACCCTTTTCTTCTTTTCCTTTTTTTCGCTTGCTTGACTTGCCCTTGCTAGAAGAAGATCCTTTGGACTTGGTTGACTCAGTGGTGTCGGCTTCACTTTCTTGATCTTCATCTCCTTCCTCATCTTCCCCATCATCTTCCTTCTCCTCATCTGGTACTTCAAGAACCTCTTCCTTTGCTTCCTCTGATGTTGATTGCGGATTTGCAACTGGTTTGGGCGCGAGGGGGTCCTCCGATTTCTTCTCAGGTTGAACAGCCACAGTTTCAGCGTCGGTTTGAGACTTTTTTTCAAGCAAGGGATTGGGCGGTGATGTTGAAGAATTCAGGGTTGGCGCCGGCTTTGGAGTTGACCTGAGCTGTGGGAGCTGCCGAGGTTGCTGATTTTAATCCTGATCCAGATCGAGTAATATCACCAGGCGAGATGTTGATCGTTGGTGGTGAAGAAGACGAAGACGACGACGACGACGAAGAAGACGACGACGATGGAGAAGACCACATCCCGTACATTACCGTGTATTGTACGATCTACTGGATCGTAGACCCTATAATACCCGGTATTCCGTTCATAGCCAAGGAACATCGCTTTCCTCCCCCTTTCCCCTTTTCCCCTACGTGCCTTGATCTTCGTTACTGCGGCACAACCCACAGGTCGCAAATGATAGAGATAAGGCTTAAATTTGTGGATTACCGCACAGGGAGATTTACCACGGAAGGGTCATTGGAAAATGGGGAGCAGGTTATTGATGTATGTCGCGTTTTCTCCACTTTAGTCCAAAAGGTAGGAGTAAGCTCGGCATCGCTTAGGAGAGCTCTAGCCGGACCTCCATTGGTCTGGTGCGATCTCTCAACTTTAGCGACGGCTTGCTTCTCCGCCTTTGGGGCCTTCAGGAAAATAACTTGCCTTTCATCTAACCATTCCTTGAAAACACTGTATAGACCATATTCTTGGTCACAAGTAACGCGTTTAACCTTTCTTCCGGTGTGCCGTTCGAAAAAAGGCGACAGCCTTAAGGAAGCAAGAGAAAAACTCGTTCTTATGGCGAAGATAATAGTCTATTTCAAAATTAGAAGCAAGGCATTTGACGGTAAACTTATACTTCTTACCGTCCCATGATATCGTATTCCACCAACCCTGAGTATCTATTGAGATGTGAATCCCAGGGTGGCGTTCAACGATATGGTGGTTGCTTCTGAAGTGCGGTGATCGCTTAATTTTATTGCGCAAGCAATACTCACACTTCGTGATGCGTTCTCTCCAACCTACACCCACTATTTGAACCCCCAGAAAGTGAGCCATTCTTTCCATAGCTTTTACACCGCGATGTTTACACATGCGATGAAAAACTATGGCATGAATGCTCTCTTTATGGTGGGGTCGAACAACTGGGCGGAGGGCTCTCTCCATTCCACATTTGGCATCATGTTCATAACCATGACGAGCATCACAACATGCATCATCGATCATAACATTACAACATGACAGCCCCTGTCCCCTATTCTCACCCTTCTCATTTTCTTCGTCACATCTCCAACCACATACACATGGTGACTCGCCACAATACACATCAGTATATATAGGTAGGGATGTCTTCTGAGAAGGGAGAGTAGAGGGAAGTCAGAATGTGATGGTAGAGGATGATGAGGTATCATCCTCGACCTTCACGTTCTGCTTTCCCAACGGGACAGGGTCATACCATTCGTTAGGATTGAGCGGGGCCATGCCGGGGGGGTCAAATACAGATAGGTTGTTAGGTAATGACCTCCCCCGCACAACGATCTGTTCCTCAACGATAGGGATAGGCTCTCTTAGGACAACAAACTGATTGTTCTGATGCACAACAGCTAGTCCTTTCTTAACCCATGCAGAAGTAGCAACCAACCCGTACCTCAGATGTGGGTTGTATGTAGTTTGCGAGTCTGACACACAAATCTCTTGCCCATGTGAACCAGACATCCTCATCTCTACCGTACATTTATACTCTGTTCGGATGCTTCCCTTTGCTATCCTAAACTTCTGAGGATCCAGCTTCATCCGGACAAAGGATTGTTTATGAGGAGATTGTGATTCACTCGCACCACTGTCATCTACCCACATCATATCAGAAGGACTAGTCTCCTCTGACTCCCCCTCTTCACTCTCCATCATCATCATTGACAGCACAATCAGATCTTTCTTCTTCAGATGGTAGAGGCTGTGCATGTGGTGGTTGTGACGAGGTATGTGATGATGAGGACGCTTGAGACAAACCAGATATGCTTGAGTCGGTTGTGGCTTTATTATCATCAAAGTTAGGCATGTTCTTCGTCCATTCAGAGATGAATGGGAATGAAGCCACAATACCTCGAGCAAATTGGTTTTTATGCTTAGTGGCGTACGTAATGATGCAATCCTCCAAAGCAGTGAAGAGGTCACAGTAGGGTTCGTCGACCTCTCCATCTGCTTTGGTGATAAATGACCCTCGGACTTGTAACCCCTCAGCCCCTTTTGCGAGGGCTTTGACAAATCGCTTGATCTCACTTAACTCAGGTATCTGATCGTCACTTGTCACTACCCTTACCCTACCCGTGTCTTGCCAATTCCAAGGTAAGTCCTTCCATTCTTCCTCTTCCTCATCCGTCATCCTTCTTGCTAAGTCTGTAACAGACGACGATGGCGCCGACGTTGCAGACAAAGTGGGGGGATGAGCGGCTGATGACGAGGAAGAAGAGGAGGAAGCAGGCATGGTAGTGGTAGATGCTGTTAGGGATGGAGTGGGCCTTGCAACTTTCTGTTCTGTGGGTGGTTTGATCCAATCAACAGTCAGGCATTCATTAGGGGAGAGTAAGAACGAATTAGTGGGGGGTAGGAATCCCGACCTTAATTTGCTCCTATACACTTCCAAAATAGTTGCCCTACTGTTTTCTTGCGTCATGTGTCTAGTACAGAAGTCAAACCCTTGTCCCAACCGGGTGGCCAGCTTAACCCCTTCCCCATCCCCCCGCCGTGCAGCGGAAAGTTTCCATTCACACCGCTTTCCAGTACTCTCGGCAATGGCCTCGTATTGCTTGGAACTAGCTATGTGGCAGGTGTTGGGGATCAAGGGCTGAGCGTGTACCTGGTTAAGTATTGGTCCGTCTACTTCCTTAATGACTAACGGGTGGGTACTAAGGAGAACTTTTTTGTAACCTGCTTTGAAACGTAGCAACCCCCAACCATCCCCAAGGGGATAGATTGCCCCTTGGGGGGTGGGGTCTGCTACCATTTCCAAGGAGGTCTTAAAATCGCTCTCATGTAGCCAGGGAATTCTGATGGAGTTTTTAGAAGCGTTAGACATGAAGGTGGAAGTGGCAGTTTCTCCCTCTCTCACAGACCTTCCTTGTCGTGGTGCTTGCTCTCTTCCTCCAACTAGCCCTCCAGCTCCTCCAGTTGCGCTAGGTGGCAGGTCCATGTGCAAAAAGAGGCGAAAGTGGGGGGTGGTGATGTGTGTCTTTCTCTCCTCTCCCTCATCTTCTCCTTCTTTCTCCATCATGTTTATCGCGTACATATGGTTTATGTGTCTCACCTGATCTACCTCTCCCCCCTCATCGTCTGTGTCTTCGTCCTTGGCAACAAGAATCCTTTCGGCCGAAACAGGGGGATCAGAGTCATCCTCCTCATCGTCCTCTGAGTTGGACTTTGAAGGAGATGAGTCTGATCCTCCTGCGTTCAGACTGATAGCTTTCTTCTTGCCCTTGACGAAGTCAGATGCTTTCAGCTTACGACTCTCCTTTGTCTTCTTTCCTGTGTTTTTCTCTCTGTCTGTGCTTGCCTCACGTTGCTCAACCTTAGCACTCCTAACGCTCTTGCTGCTCTTCCTTCTCTCTGTCCCTCGAGCTAATGCAACCGTCCGGGCTGCTTGCAACCTTAAAGGACAGTCGTTGGGACCATGTCCGTCCCTTGGACAGTCCTTTAATTGGCAACGCACAAGACAGAATTTCATAACATGATCATTGTTACAGTTGTAACATCTAACCTTGTCATACTTTGCTTGCCTGTCTCCTGCCCCAATGAGGTTAACTGTGATGGGATCAGCACGTGAACTGCCAGTCCCATACAGCTTCTGTGTCTTGGTCACAGACACACTCCCTTGGGCGATTTGTTGCACTCCTTGCGATAAATCATCCCAACCTGGCCTCTGTTGGGGCAACAAAGACAACCATACATTCTCATAATAGCGAGCAAAGGGAGGCAGATGTTTGAGTTTGTTTATGATCATGTCTGCCTTCATAGGGACGGGGATGGCAGCTCCCATCCGTTTCTCTTGCTTCTCAACGATGTTAAGGTATCCTGCTAACCATGTGCTCACCTCTTTCACCTTCTTGGGGTAAGAGTGGTAGATGGTTTGCTGATCCTCTTGGAACTTGACTAATTCAAGCTCACCTAATGTTTTTGCAGAGCAAGGAAGCATGCTACTCCATCCGTTCCTCCCTGTTGCATCACAGCCATAACCTTACGGTCATGGGCGCATGACTGCAAAAGGTAAGCAAATAGGATTCTTTTGAGGGACTCTCTATTTTGCTTGTCAACTGCTCTATAATGCCTAGCAGCTCGCTGAGAACTAAACAAGGCAGTCGGTTTACTTCCGAATGTCATTATTGGTACTTTGCTTTTCAGCTCGGTAGGAATGATGACATTCTCGGGATCATCCGACTTATCTGGTTTAGGTTCAGCTTTCACTGACGTTCTTGTTTCCTCCTTAGCTCCCTCTTTGTCGTCCTCTTCTTCCTTTGGGGAAAGTAGAGGTGATTCAATGGGGGAGTCAGGAGTAACTAAAACGTTAGGAGCTTTCAGGGCTTTGACGAATGGGTGGTCCTCACATCCAGGGATGACTGATAGGACAATAGGATTGGTTGCTCCAATTACTGCAAGCAGCGTATAGAGGAACAAATCCCAGTCCGGTTTGTCATCGTGGAGTTTGGAAGGCTCCATTCTGAACTTAGCTAGATCAAACATTGCGTTAGCCATGTTGGTCTAGTATGCAAATGGCGGAAGATAGGAGAAATGCTCGATTCGTTGTAATGTACTACTAATACCCGTTACTCCACCTAGACAATTTACCGGTAATTTGGATAGTCTTAGTCATAGGCAGGTTCATAGGCCGGACAGTTATTAATACCTTTATTACTGACAAGGACACTTTCTAGAGTATTCGCGAATCATAGTCTGGAATGCCTAGAATCAAATGAGTATTACCATTCTGTAAAGGTCATAACATCAAAAAATTTGTGTGACCCAAAGTCATTAAAAGTCTTTTCTTCTGTTATTCTTTACCCTTAGCGGGGTAGCTTCTCTAAACTCTGCGTTTGAGTGATAGATTACTTTGGTTATGAGCCTTGTCAAGGAGGCAAGCGTGCCAAAGAACGTATTATTAGCGTTGTAATGTACTACTAATACCCGTTACTCCACCTAGACAATTTACCTGTAATTTGGATAGTCTTATTCATAGGCAGGTTCATAGGCAGGACAGTTATTAATACCTTTATTACTGACAAGGACACTTTCTAGAGTATTCGCGAATCATAGTCTGGAATGCCTAGAATCAAATGAGTATTACCATTCTGTAAAGGTCATAACATCAAAAAATTTGTGTGACCCAAAGTCATTAAAAGTCTTTTCTTCTGTTATTCTTTACCCTTAGCGGGGTAGCTTCCCTAAACTCTGCGTTTGAGTGATAGATTACTTTGCGATTATCAATTAATCACTAACCTGGGGTGGTAACCTGTTTGACTAGTATAACTTAATATAATGATCCGGAACTCACAACTCACCGCGTCTGCAGTACTAAAGCTTTAATAACGCGCCAAACCAACAGAAGGCGCGCAGATCGACATGACTGGCCGGATATAAGTAATGGCTCTACCGACACCGTTACCCTTATACTGCCGGCCCTTGTAACTATTAATATTGATTATTAGTTTAACACAACTACTACTAACTGATAATTAAGTAATAGTGGACATAACTGAGGAGCATCGGAAAGTGTCTAATTAATGTCCAATGAATATTATGGATAAGTCAATATTAGTTTATTCAGTACCGGTATATCATATATATGTATATATACATACATATATATTAATACTTTCTTAACAGACTGTTTGTCACTTGAGAAGCAATACGAATTCTGCGAAGTAACGAGAAGATTTCGAGTTGGTAAGAGTTTTGTAGCAGTTTACGAAATTTCAAGTTAGTATGAGAAAAAGTAGACAAAAATCATTAGAAAGGCTTCTTTTCAAGTTTTGGATAGGAAAATGCAAGCAACTGCAGCGTTTCGACCTGCCAATAATATTTCCTGTGGTAAAAAGATATATTTGCAAGAAAAATGCAATTTAGGAGTAATTGCTGAAAACCTAACGGGAAAAGGGAAATAAAATGATCTGTTAACATGCAGTTGAAAACGTACCAACTACAAGTTATGAAAGTTGATAATAAACAATAATAAAGTAATAGAACTAAAAATAGAGTTAAAACTGAAAACAGTCAACATAATATTAATAGTTCGGTCCGTTACGGTATTCATGATAAAGTATAAATTAGGACAATCGCAGACTATTACTACTACCACTACTACTACTACTTCTATACTACCACTACTACTACTACTACTGCTGCTGCTGGTACTGTAAACATACACGCACAAACATCCAGACATACACAAGCGCTTTGTCAGTATCGCCTCCTCTCCTCCCTCTCCTGATGCTTGTTGGACTGCCCTCTTCGTCTCTGGCTTTCACAGCTTCTCGCTGCTCTCGATTTGTCCCTTTGACTGATCTCACGAAAGTCGCGTCGCCTCAGTAAAAACATGAATAGGTTTCCGTTTACTCATACTTAAAGCAGGGCCGATCCTGCAAATTTTTCCTAGTTGCAAAATATACTTCTTAGTACCTCAATTTTTGCAGGGGAAAATCTTGAAAATGCTCTGAGAGCTGTATATCAAGGAAAATACTGGCAAGCTTAGATAGGTAAATTCAAAGGTCGATTGGTTGATTGTTCGATCGATAAAAAGGAGAAGTGAGAGAAAGATAAATAGATAAGGACGATAGATAAGGTTTATAGTTATGGTTGATATTTGCGTAGAGACGTGAAGTTGTATGGCTGTGTCGGGGTAGTGGGCGCAGCAGGTTGCGGTGCCTCGCGGCCTGGTCAGCCCAGCTTGCCGACACGCACTGGTACCACGTGGAATTATCAGCCCAGCTTTGCCGACACGTGCTGTGCCCCGCGGCCGGATCAACCCAGCTTACCGATCTCCGCCTTTCGCATCATGCTCTTGACTGTGGTGTTCACCATGCCACTTACCTGATAGATAGATAGATAGATAGATAGATAGATAAGATAGATAGATAGATAGATAGATAGACAGATAGATAGGATAGGATAGATGGATAGATAGATGAGATGTCGCAAAGGAATGTAGTCCTTGCAAAGGAACGCAGTTTCACATCAAACAGTAATTTGTGTACTGTGCATGTGTCCGGGATGGGAATCACGGGTAGACTGTGTTCTGGAAAAAAGAAGAGGAGGAAGGACGTTGAAGAAAAAGGCAATCTAGGACTGGAGAGTGGGGAGGATAAGGAAGAAGAGAAAGAAAAGGAAGCCGTTAGTCCAAGTGTTTTGAGCACCGTAAGCTTGCGCAAGCTACAATGATGACATTGTGTAAAGGCCTAAACCCCCGAAGGGACCTAGCCCGGGCTATGCAACACTGGACGGCTATGACGGAATGCAGGATGAGAGATAAGGGGAGGATGAGAGGGAGGGCGGATTGGAGTTCTTCTTCAATGTCTTTCCATACGCTTGGTGTTGATGGCAAAATCAGGTGCAGATAGATAGATAGAAAGATAGATAGGATAGGATAGGATAGATGGATAGATAGATAGATAGACAGACAGATAGATAGATATCTGTCCTATTGTCTGCAGGATGTGGTGAAAACTTCCACGATAACTGTCTGATAGATTCAGCAACAAGCTACAAGCTGTGTGTGTGTGTTTTTTTCTTTCCCGGGGGGGGAGGGGGGGGGGGGGGCGGCATTGAACCAGGCCAAGGACGGTGAAGACACCTCCGATGATGGCGCAGATCTAGGCCACAACACAACCATGTGCCCAACTGTATGCATGTACATATTGATGATGATAGCATGGATATAGGAAAGGCAAACGACCATGTGTGCCAAACTGTTGCATGTGCATATGATGGTGGCATAGATATACACCAAAACAGACAACGATGTGTGACCAACTGTAGGCATGTACACGTGCATGGATGTCTAGATATATGCTATGTATGTACGTATGTATGTATGTATGCATGTATGTATGTATGTATGTATGTATGTATGTATGTATGTATGCATATGCACGCATCTGTGTACACGATGCAAATGTGTGTACGTATGTCTACGTGAAGCAGTACCTGCACTAGGAAGTGTGCCATGCTCGACCGCGTCTCGGAGAACCTCACCTGTCCGCCCAGACACGACCAAGACCGTAGCATTCTTATTCTCTCTCTCTCTCTCTCTCTCTCTCTCTCTCTCTCTCTCTCTCTCTCTATTGGCTAGTTGCAGCAGCGAGCGGTTAGTACTTATTTACCGAGATGGCAGACATATCGTAGCGGAAGTAGAGCGCGGGAATGCGGTAGCGCCTGACACGCACACAGGGAAATGGGTAGATACGTAGGTAGGTAAGGAAGTAGG
>WBZZ01003927.1:80000-85000 GCA_019918135.1 Paulinella micropora
TGAAAGTCTTCTCTGGCTCGTGGGAGGTGTGCACTTGTTTTTTACTTTCTCCTCCTTCACGCTCTAAACCAAAAGCAGCCACGTCAGGCAGTGAGCCCCACTCAGCCATCTGTTTGATTATTTTGCATGCAAACTGATGCAGCCAGTACGTATGTTCCGTCTTGGGTATACCATGTGCAATTTCCACCACCTACCAAAATAACACATGATATCATTACTGGATCAATATACCAAAAGCAATATACAAAAAGAATGTCAATATTTATGTTTCAAAATTGCAAGACACGTATTGAAGTATTGTCAATATTTGTATTTCGAAACAGCAATATTAATATTAACATTTGGGCAAAAAAGCGATATTAATATTGAAATGTATGCAATATTAATATTGCAAAAAAGCAATGTTAATATTGAAATTATGCAATATTAATATTGCAAAAAAGCAATATTAATATTAAAATTGTGCAATATTAATATTGCAATATTAATATTGCCAAAAGGCAATATTAATAATTGAAATTGATGTAATATTAATATTGCAAAAAAGCAATATTAACATTGAAATTGATGCAATACTGATAGACCGGTCGATGGAAGATCCTGTATGTACGAGAGATTTCTTCCCAATCAACAGAGATCGTACGTACATGTTCTTCCGATCCCAAATATTTGCTGAGCGCATGTTGGGAGCATCGACGGGCGTGAAGAGATCAAGATGGAGTTCCACGACTTCACCTTGATCTTTTCTACGCAACAGAGGGTAATTACAACGTACAAGGTAGTAACCTGCTCGGTGAAGAAAAGCCCAATCTTTTCCTTAACGTCGGCCGGAAGTGTGCGCCTCATGCAGAGACGTGCCACCAGAAATATTCTTTTTATAGTCGCAAGTCGTGTTGCCTTGATATCGTCAATGCAGTCGAAAATCCACAGGCAGTACTTGAAAAAAAAGCTTGCGTCCGCAGATTTAAATGATCCAAAGTTACCATAGGGTGACCCTGTACCCTTCATACCTCTCGGAGCCATTATACTTATAAAACTGTTGCAAACTTCGTACCTGGCGGCTGCATCCAAACCCAGCTCTTGATAGTCGATCAGAGCCTGCTCGACCAACTTTGTGTCCCGGTCGTGCTTCTGCTTGGCTTCCCGCATTTCTGTTTGATATTCCTGGAAGTTTTCTCCTGCTTCCGTATATGGAAACGTGGTAACGGCTTCACCTTGTGTCCTTTACTCTTCTGGTTGTTGGTTTCTGCCTGTGTTTGCTTCCAAGTCATTCGGATGAAATGCTGGAACAGGTTCCAAATAAGGTGCATTAGGTCCAGAAAGAAATCACGTGCTACATCGAAACCAGGAACACCACTTAAAGAGGCAAGGTACTTCACACCTTTGATGTGCTTTGCCTTCTTATTTTCAAGCAGGTTGGCGTTCATGGCTTCTCCGCGTCGGCCGTATCGGACGTACCACTCATGGGTTTTGTACCTACCATGGGCAATATTTATATTGATATTTGGCAATCGTTATATTGATATTTGGCAATCTTTACGTTGATATTTGGCAATATTTATATTGGTATTCTGCATATTGATATTGGTATTTTGCAATATTTATATAGATATTTGGCAATATTTATATAGATATTTGGCAATATTTACATTGATATTTAGCGTTATAAATATTAATATTCCGCAATATTTATATTGGTATTTGGCAATATTTATATTGGTACTATCCAATATTTATATTGATACTTGGTAATCTTTATATTGATATTTTGCAATATTTACATTGATAGTTGGCAATATTTATATTGGTATTCAGCAATATTTATGTTGGTATTAGGCAATATTTGTATTGGTATTAGGCCATATTTGTAGTGGTATTATGCAATATTTGTATTGATAATGAGCAATATTTACATTGAAATCTGCAATCATTATATTGACGTTTGGCAATAATTACTTTGGTGGATCATCACTGCAAGGCTCTCCAAACCGTGGGTCAGTACGGAAGGGATGGTTTTGCGGAAGAAACACACGAAAATCTGATGTAATCCAGCGCCCTTTCGAGCTCCACAAATCTGAGTTTACACGAGGGACAACACCACGCACTGTTGGAACTGCCCGTGCGGGGGTGTCATTAGAGCCTATCGTCAATCTTCGTACTCCCCTCACGGGTGAGACGATGGAGGCGCATGTGCAGATTTGATTCAGCCATTGACAAAGAAGCACTATTATTATTATTATTATTATTATTATTATTATTATTATTATTATTATTATTATTATTATTCAGCCCAATGGCCTCAAGGCGTTAAACTGTGACGCCAACTCATAACCCTTTGGTGGTAGATGCTGGGGAGGAGGGTCGTTGCGCGCGTAAAAGATCTTAAACTCCGCATATGCTGGTTGATAGCCCAGGACCCAGCAGACACCAGATTGTTATGGGTGGGGTTTCGAGGCAGCTCTAGCAACCGCGCTTGGTGTATGCACTTGCACATTCGGTGACGTCTTGCAAGAGGTTGCTGGGCCTGCGGAATAACCTCGGCTTAGTGCAGTCTTGCACTCAGGAGCTCCATCGGTGGCCCCGATCATCAGGCGAGAGACTGACACGGGGGGGTGGAGGACCTCGAACAAGGGTATTGGAGGCTTATGTCCGTTGAGGATATGCCATTAGCTGCATCAGTACGCCTCAGATATAGTAAATCTGCCTTGGAGTGTTGACTGTGACATATTTGAGGGAAATCCCGATGAAAAAACCTAGTCACACTTGCTAAACAGAGTTCCAGCCCAATGGCCTCAAGGCGTTAAACTGTGACGCCAACTCATAACCCTTTGGTGGTAGATGCTGGGGAGGAGGGTCGTTGCGCGCGTAAAAGATCTTAAACTCCGCATATGCTGGTTGATAGCCCAGGACCCAGCAGACACCAGATTGTTATGGGTGGGGTTTCGAGGCAGCTCTAGCAACCGCGCTTGGTGTATGCACTTGCACATTCGGTGACGTCTTGCAAGAGGTTGCTGGGCCTGCGAAATAACCTCGGCATAGTGCAGTCTTGCACTCAGGAGCTCCATCGGTGGCCCCGATCATCAGGCGAGAGACTGACACGGGGGGGTGGAGGACCTCGAACAAGGGTATTGGAGGCTTATGTCCGTTGAGGATATGCCATTAGCTGCATCAGTACGCCTCAGATATACAGTCCAGGTCGAGCCTACCATTTTTTGGATCCCTTGTCCATCTCCCATCACACCGAGAAGAATGATACGGCAGAGCTTGGTTTCGGACTGAATGTCTTGTGCCCAAAAGGGAAGGTACAAAGAGCTGAGCTCGCGGTGCATCGGCCACATGCTGGTTCTCAAGCTGGAAGGTAGCACCGGTCCCCCAATCAGCGAACCTATCATGCGCTCTCTTCTCACTGATGGTGAAGCCACGTTGAAGACAGTGTTCAACCAAACCGACCGGGCAATGCCAAATTTTCCGTGATTTAATGGCAGGCCATCGCCTCCTACCAAGATTGGAATGGAGACGAGGCCGGGCATTGAGTCCTGTTCCATCTTTTCGCGAAAGCGAGGCGAGCACTTAATGCAACACATGCTGCCAGGGACGACGCATGTATGACCTACCGTCGCATCGTATATGTTCTGCCACGTAACTGCAGACAAGAATTCTCGGAAAACAGTGCGTAATTCGACCGAATACACCTTTTCAGCCCTCAAAGGATGTCCCATTTGACAATCCACCGCAGCAGTGTTTACAGGAGTCAAGCTGCAGTCCCTGGAGCACCTATCACCCGGATGCAAAATATTAATATTGCAAACAAGCAATATTAATATTGAAGTGTATGCAATATTAATATTGCACAAAAGCAATATTAGTATTGACATTTATGCAATACTAATATTGCAAAAAACCAATATTAATATTGAAATCTGATGCAATATTAACATTGCAAGAAGTCAATATAAATATTGCAATTTAGTCAATATTTATATTGCAAAAAAGCAATATAAAGATTGATATTTAGTCAATATTTATATTGAACGTAGCAATATTTTTATATATGGAGACAGTGCGAAACAGGTGACCTCTGATAGGTAGTAAGCTGAGGAAGAGATGGTTGAATGAGGTTCATCAGCTTATACCACGTGCTGGCTTGGAAATCGGGAAGGACGAACTGACAAAGAAATTATAAAATACTTCCATCAGCGCGTAGGGTGCACGGTGAACTGTCATGATCTCCACCAAAGCTACTGCTACATGCGCGATTGTGGCTTGTTGGGAATTTACAGCCCATCCTTGCAGAAAAGGTCTTTTCAAGATATCAACGATTGCAGCTTTTGTCCTGAAATTCATATTGCTTTTTTGCAATATTAATATTGCATACATGTCAATATTAATACTGCTTTCTGGCAATATTGATATTTGCTCTTTTGCAAATTAAATATTGCATAAATGTTAATATCTAAATTGCTTTTTTGCAATATAAATATATCATTGATATTTTTATCTGTTTTAATGTTTCTTTTCATCTGTTTTAATACATAGATACGTCAACATCTCTCAACATATATACATACATACATACATACATACACATACATACATTATCAATATTTTTATCTGTTTTAATGTTTCCAGGAACAAGCATATCAACAAATTTGGTTTCTGTGTCGGTGCGTTGCAGCCGAGGCAGCGGCAGGGACGGCAGGGCAACGAAGGGAGAGGTCCACATCCCAAGCGTGCTAGACTTAGTCTATTCAGAACCTCTTCAAATTCTTCTTCTTCTTCTTATGCTTCGGTTTCGAGTTCAAGCTCATCTTCGTCTGAATCGCCTTCTTCGAGTAGTGACTCAGAGGAGGAAGCACGTTCCCCGCCTTCCAGTGACTCTGAAGAAGGCAGGCCCTGGAATCAATATTAAAATTATGCAATATTAATACTGCCAAAAAGCAATATTAATATTGAAATTGATGCAATATTAATATTGCCAAAAAGCAATATTAGTATTGCAA
>WBZZ01003927.1:90000-135000 GCA_019918135.1 Paulinella micropora
CATTACTTTTTTGCATTATTAATATTGCCTAAATGTCAATCTTTATATGGCTTTTTTTTCAATATTAATATTGCATTAGTTTCAATATTTACATTGCTTTTTTTGCAATATTAATATTGCCTTAATGGCAATATCTATATTACTTTGTTGCAATATTAATATTGCATCAATTTCAATATTTATATTGCTTTTTGCAATATTAATATTGCCAGAAAACAATATAAATATTGATATTTATGCAATATTAATATTACAAAAAGCAATATAAATATTGAAACTTATGCAATCTTAATATTGCAAAAAGCAATATAAGTATTGAAATTTATGCAATATTAATATTGCCAAAAAGCAATATATATATATATATATATATATATATATATATATATATATATATATATATATATATTGCGATTGCAAGCAATATACATATTTACATGTTGTCAATACTTATGTTTATACAAATGTTTATTTTTCCTGTAGTCAAATCCTTGATGGCTTTCGCAAGCTTCTATGACACGCTGATTAACAAGGGTGTGTTCGCCAGGGTGGAACCGTCAAATGGGGAAATAACATCAACTTTGAGAAATTCCGGGAGCAAATCGATTCCAACGTGTGGTCCCAGGACCTATTCATGCTGGAACTCCTTCCTGGTCACTCGCAACAAGATGTGTTGCCCAACATCCCGCCGTTTATTAAGAAGTGCCACCAGGGCAGTGTCAAGACCCGGCACGCGGACATAACGGAGTCGAGCAAGTACCACTTCGCGACTCTCCAGGCGCAGTCTGCCGCGCTACTGTATGCCTTTCCCGTACAAGATCGCAGGATGAAAAGTAAGTAACAGATATGTATATATATATACATATATATATATGTATATATATATGAAACAAAAGTTGAATGTTTGCAATATTCGTACTGATGTTTGCATTGATAGTTTGCAAGATGTATATTGACATTGTGCACTATTTGTATTGATATTCTGCAATATTCATATTGATATTTTGTAATATTTGTATTGCTGTGTTTCAATGTTTGTATTGATACTTTGCAATATTTATATTAACATTGTGCAATATTTGTACTGATATTTTGCAATATTTATATTGCTAAGTTTCCATGTTTGTATTGATAGTTTGCAATATGTATATTGACATTGTGCAATATTTGTATTGATATTATTCAATATTTGTATTGATATTTGGCACTATTTGTATTGCTATGTTTCAATGTTTGTATTGATACGCAATATTTATATTAACATTGTGCAATGCTTGTATTGATATTTATATTGATATTGTGCAATATTTATATTGCTATGTTTCAATATTTGTATTGACAGGTTCCAATATTTATATTGATATTTTGCAAAATTAGTATTGATATTCTGCAATATTTACATTGCTATCATTATTGCAGTCTAACAAAACTCTTGGTTTTCTCTACAGCATTCGCCGACTGGACTAGGGAGGGGAAGAAGAACCCCTATTCCCCGGCTGCGAGAGCCTACAACCTGATCTACACTGTCCTGAGCCAGCATTTCATGCTTGTCGGACCACGCCTGTTTGCGCAGCAGTTGAAGGCCCGATTCAAATATGTAAGTTAAGAATCGCGAAGTTGCAGAAGCTGCAGAGGGAGCAGCGCAAGAGCAAAGATGCAGACCAAGGCTCCTCCAGTAGCGATTCAGAGTCCAGCTCCTCCAGCGAAGAATCTTCTTCTGACTCCGATTCTGTTTCAGATGATGACGAGTCGTCGAAGAAGAAGAAGGCCAAGAAGAAGGCCAAGAAGGAGAAGAAGAAGGCCAAGAAGAAGGCCAAGAAGAAGAAGAAGAAGAAGAAGAAGAAGGAAGAGTTGCACGCCATGGCCTCGCGATTCTTGTCCTCGAAATCCTCCAAAGCAGTCCTCGTTGATGATGATAATGAAGATCAGCCAGATTAGAAGAAGACCCCCAAACCTGCAGGCCCAACCCATCTCTCTCTCTCTCTGTCCACTTCCATTGTTGGGTGTTAACCCCCGTCTGAAATTATGCAATATTAATATTGAAATTATGCAATATTAATATTGCAAAAAAGCAATATTAATATTTCAAATAAGCAATTTTAATATTGAAATATTGAAATTGATGCAATATTAATATTGCTTTTTTGCAATATTAATATTGACAATATTGAAATTGATGCAATATTAATATTGAACAAAAGCAATACTAAAATTGAAAATATTGAAATTGATGCAATATTAATATTGCTTTTTTGCGATATTAATATTGCAAATATTGAAATTGATGCAAGATTAATATTGCTTTTGTGCAATATTAATATTGAAGATATTGAAATTGATGCAATATTAATATTGCATTTTTGCAATATTTGTATTGATATTTTGCAATATTGTTCTTGATATTGTGCAATATCTATATTGATATGTACTTTTATATTGATATGTACTTTTTTTTTCTTCCAGGCATGAAACGCAAGCCTAGTCAGGCATGCAGTTCCGGTAAAGTGGAGAAGAAGGCGAAAAAAGGAGACGACGACGAGGACGAGGAAGAGGACGAGGAAAGCCAAGAGGGCAAGATGACTGATGATAGCAATGAGGGCGAGAGCGACAAGGGCGGCGGCTCTGGCAAGGGCGGCAAGGGCAAGAGCAACAAGGGGGCTTTCTTCTTCAGCGACATCGAGGAAGACACGGTAAGTTTTCCTACAACAAATACCCGAAAGCACTAACATGCATTTACACAAATAGGCAGAGATGGTTCGTTGTGTATCCAAGATGTATGGGGTAGGACACAATTTAATTCAGAATGGCAAGAGATTGCGCCGGCAAGAGGGGCTTGCGTCTGATTTTTTACATTTGGGACAAGTGTCCAAAAGTATTGGACTGGGTGTAGTAGTAGTTTCCAAAATACCGCATGGCGGAAAGAAATTATGGTGTGCAGAACCTTGGATGCCCATCATGAAATACGTGGGAAAAATTATGACAAACGCACAGTACAGTAAGTACACTCGTGATTGCAAGCAGGTGTACGGGGTTATGATTTGCGAAGACGAAAATCTCGTGTTTACAGCAGAGTACCGTAGCAAAGTGCTTGATGCCGCTGCATGTGGTCATGACGCGTTGCATGCAGCCTTGGTGAACGGAGGAGGGGGGTTCGTGCAGCACAGTGAGAATCCTAATTGTGCATTAGTCTTCTGGGGGGCAAATTTGTGGGTAGTCGCGTCTGCTTTGATTTTTACGGGAGATTGTTTGTCTGTCAACTACGGCCAAACTTGCAAAAAATGGCACAAGAAAATGAACCACCCACTCTCGTGACCCGATCAATATACATATCGCTAAATATCAATGTAAATATTGCAACATATCAATATAAATATTGCAGCATATCAATATAAATATTGCAACATGTCAATATAAATATTGCAATATATCAATATAGATATTGCGACATATCAATATAAATATTGCAATATATCAATATAAATATTGCCAAATATCAATATAAATATTGCGATATATCAAAATATTTTCAATATAAATATTTACAGATATCAATATAAATATTCCAACATACCAATATACATATTGCTAAATATCAATATAAATATTGCCAAATATCAACATAAATATTGCCAAATATCAATATAAAGATTGTCAAATACCAAATATCAACATAAATATTGCCAAATATCAATATAAGGATTGTCAAATACCAAAATCAACATATCAAAATAAATATTGCAACATAATATTGTTAAAATAAATTATTTTTTTTCATCGAGGAAAAGCTACGTATACTCGGTATTTATCCAGGAGAAAAATTTACGAATCTATAGGTGTCAGCTGCTGCAATACATGTTGCAAGTCCAGGGTTGATGCCCAGGATGTTGGACACCGAATCTGACACAGATCATGAAGCGGGTGTGGATCGCATTGTACAGGATTCAGTTTCCCTTGCAAGTACTCAAGTGGGGGATGATTATGACGAATTTCGTAGACCTAAATATATTCTTTCGCCTGTAACTACTGTGGTGCATGCAGTGTTGGAGGATGTTGATGGCCTTGCACCGGATTTAGTTTCCCTTGCAACTACTCAAGTAGGGAATATCGATGATTATGATGAATTTCGTAGACCTAGAGATCCTGTTTCGCCTGCTAGCACTGTCGTGTATGTAGTACCTGATCCGCTGCCTTGCATAAGATGCGGGTCTGGCTTTGTTGTTGTTAATGACCTCACATATCATGACAATCGGAAATAAATCATCGCCATAATGCTAGACTGAGATTAGAATATCTGCTATATCATGAACTGGCACATGAAAATTATGGGGAACGTCCCTGGCGTGACCTTGTTCCTATTATCATCTGTTATGTGATGTGTGAACCACTAATGCTCCCTTGATATTTAGCAATGTTTATATTGATATTCAGTGATATTTATATTTATTTTTGGGAATATTTACAGTGACATTGTTCAATACTTATTTTGATGTTT
The DNA here is from genome assembly GCA_019918135.1 of Paulinella micropora. Taxonomy (NCBI): domain Eukaryota; phylum Cercozoa; class Imbricatea; order Euglyphida; family Paulinellidae; genus Paulinella; species Paulinella micropora. Next base: position 94,493 of record WBZZ01003927.1, read on the forward strand.
GGGGATATGTGTATTGATAATTATTGCTGTTGTGATGAATAGCTAGACATACAATATAACTAAAATATAAAAATTTATTACTAACATAGGACGAGGACGTAGAAGCGGTAGAGGAGACAGAATGGGATCCGGTGCAAAACTGCTGGTGTGAAGCAAAAGCGATCGAACAAATGCGGGCGCTGCAGATGGTGCTCGAAAGAATGCGCACCTATCGCCTGGAACTGCAATTTGGCTTCCAATTGCGAAAAACATACATTTCACGCCGTATTTGAGAATAGTTAGCAGGTTTTTATACCAGCAGGACAAAGGAAAAAAGAAGCGGTGCGATGTAGCAACCCCTGCAGAAACCCCTGCTGACTCTGAGATGAGTGAGGACTCGGACGCAAGCGAGCTATTGCGTGAGGTTGTTGAGATATGTTCAGAAGAAGACACCTGAAATGGCCCTTGTGGGCGATCTATCTTTATGACCCTAAGGGTTGTCGTTTTGCAATAAATATTTGGCAATATTCATATTGATATTTGATATTGTTTATTTCGATATATGGCAATATTTATATTGATATTTGGCAATGTTTATATTGATGTTTGGCAATATTTATGTTGATATTCGGCAGTATCTATATTGATATTTGGCAATATCTATATTGATATTTGGCAATATTTATATTGTATATTAGGCAATGTTTATATTGATATTGGGCAATGTTTATATTGATATTTGGCAATATTTATATTGATATTTGTGTGAGAAGGCATCGTTCCCGGAAGAAAGTGAAGAGGATCCTTTACAGGGAAACTGGCCAGAGTGTGAAGACAGGGAGCTTTGGCGACGATGGGCTGAATATCTTCAGCCAAATGTCGTGGTTAAGCCTCCTCCGGGCGGTTATGCAGCGCCTGGCGAGGTACTCACGCACGATTGATGTGACGTGTCACTCGAGGTTTTTTTGTTCCCCACTGTCGATAGGAGGAGCCTTGTGGACTGGAAGAGCAGGATGAGGAAAGGGTTGTGCTGGATCATAATTGGGGGAGGAGATACCATCAACCTTCGCTTGACAAACAACTGTCGACGTGGGTGTGAAAATGTGGGTTTGAAAATACGAACCAGTTCAGAAGCATGTCATGTTTGTGTTGTCTTGACGGGATCGGTGCATATGGGAGATGTGGACAGCCTACGTGTAGAGAGCAATATTTCTTGCCACTAGGTTTCGATGATCGCGATTTCGGGTGCTTGGTTTGTCACAGACTTGTTTCCTAGAGAGTATTAGTAAAATTTGTGATTGATTATTTGACAATATTTATTTTGATGTTTTGGTAATTTCTATATTGATACTTAGCAATATTTATATTGATATTTGGCAATATTTATATGGGTATTTGGCAATATTTATGTTTCATAAATTTCTATTTATATGGCTTTTTTTGCACTATTAATATTGCAGCAATTCGATATTTATATTGGATTTTTGCAATATTAATATTGCATAAATTTCAATGTTTATATTGCTTTTTTGCAATATTAATATTGCATGGATTGCAATATTTATATTGCTTTTTGCAATATTAATATTGCATATAGTTCAATGTTTATATTGCTTTTTTGCCATGTTAATATTGCATCAATTTCAATATTTATATTGATTTTCTGCACATTCATTGCTAATTATTTGCACATTCATTGTTTGAAGTAATATGTTTTCATTGTGTGCATATCTCGACTCAAGAGTACGGAAGGCGATGGCGAAGTAGGTGCAGGGGTACGCGCGAGCAGGAGCACGAGCAGGAGCAGGAATGGAAGCAGAAGCTATAGTAGGCGCAGGAGCAGGAGCAGGAGTGGAATCAGAAGCCATAGTAGGAGCAGGAGGAGGGAAAGACACAGGATTGGAGACAACAAGAGTGAAAGCAGAAGCTGTAGTAAGAGCAGGAGCAGGGAAAAAAGCAGGAGTGGAGGCAGAAGCCATTGTAGGAGCAGGAGCAGGGAAAGACACAGGATTGGAGGCAACAAGAGTGAAAGCAGAAGCTGTAGTAAGAACAGGAGCAGGGAAAAAAGCAGGAGTGGAGGCAGAAGCCATTGTAGGAGCAGGAGCAGGCAAAGACGCAGGTGGGCAAGCAGAAGCTTTAGTTTGAGCGGGAGCAGAAGCAGGAGCAGGAGGCAGAAAAATATAAAGAAGAAGAAGACGAAGAAAATATGTGACAGGTGAGAGAGAGATATTTAATTTGATATTATTATTATTATTATTATTATTATTATTATTATTATTTGGACACCGTGATAGCCCAGTGGTCAAGTTCTACCATCTGGGCCCTGTCGCCAGTTCGATTCCCGTCGGTGCCACCAGTATTTTCATTGAACATACCGGTCTATTTCTGGACCAGTATTTTCATTGAACATACCGGCCCGTCTGGAAGTGTTGGAACTGCCCTTGCGGGGGTGTCATTAGAGCCTATCGTCAATTCTTCGTACTCCCCTCACGGGTGAGACGATGGAGGCGCATGTGCAGAAATGCATCAGCCATTGACAGAGAAGCACTATTATTATTATTATTATTATTATTATTATTATTATTATTATTATTATTAGGGAGTACATAGGCCATTGGTCCCTTTCCATGGGCTGATTGGTATTAAGCTCCTAGAGTAATGTTCTATGCCGTCACTTCCTTTATTCCACCGATTGGTGTGGAGACTTTCCTTATGGAATGGGGATGCACATGGCCTTTTGGCTCAGCAATTGGCAGGATATACATTATTATTGTTATTATTATTATTATTATTATTATTATTATTCAGCCCAATGGCCTCAAGGCGTTAAACTGTGACGCCAACTCATAACCCTTTGGTGGTAGATGCTGGGAAGGAGGGTCGTTGCGCGCGTAAAAGATCTTAAACTCCGCATATGCTGGTTGATAGCCCAGGACCCAGCAGACACTTGATTGTTATGGGTGGGGTTTCGAGGCAGCTCTAGCAACCGCACTTGGTGTATGCACTTGCACATTCGGTGACGTCTTGCAAGAGGTTGCTGGGACTGCGGAATAACCTCGGCTTAGTGCAGTCTTGCCCTCAGGAGCTCCATCGGTGGCCCCGATCATCAGGCGAGAGACTGACACGGGGGGGTGGAGGACCTCGAACAAGGGTATTGGAGGCTTATGTCCGTTGAGGATATGCCATTAGCTGCATCAGTACGCCTCAGATATAGTATTATTATTATTATTATTATTATTATTTTGGACACCGTGATAGCCCAGTGGTCAAGTTCTACCATCTGGGCCCTGTCGCCAGTTCGATTCCCGTCGGTGCCACCAGTATTTTCATTGAACATACCGATCCGTCTGGACCAGTATTTTCATTGAACATACCGGCCCGTCTGGAAGTGTTGGAACTGCCCTTGCGGGGGTGTCATTAGAGCTTATCGTCAATTCTTCGTACTCCCCTCACGGGTGAGACGATGGAGGCGCATGTGCAGAAATGCATCAGCCATTGACAGAGAAGCACTATTATTATTATTATTATTATTATTATTATTATTTGGTCAAGTTCTACCATCTGGGCCCTGTCGCCAGTTCGATTCCCGTCGGTGCCACCAGTATCTTCATTGAACATACCGGTCCGTCTGGAAGTGTTGGAACTGCCCGTGCGGGGGTGTCATTAGAGCCTATCGTCAATTCTTCGTACTCCCCTCACGGGTGAGACGATGGAGGCGCATGTGCAGATTTGCATCAGCGATTGACAGAGAAGCACTATTATTATTATTAATAATAATAATAATAATAATAATAATAGTGTATCTCCTGCCAATTGCTGAGCCAAAAGGCCATGTGCATCCAGTCCTCCATTCCATAAGGAAAGTCTCCACACCAATCGGTGGAATAAAGGAAGTGACTGCATAGAACATTACTCTAGGAGCTTTATACCAATCAGCCCATGGAAAGGACCGATGGCCTATGTACTCCCTAATAATAATAATAATAATAGTAATAGTAATAATGTATCTCCTGCCAATTGCTGAGCCAAAAGGCCATGTGCATCCAGTCCTCCATTCCATAAGGAAAGTCTCCACACCAATCGGTGGAATAAAGGAAGTGACGGCATAGAACATTACTCTAGGAGCTTTATACCAATCAGCCCATTGAAAAGGACCAATGGCCTATGTACTCCCTAAATAGTAATAATAATAATAATAATAATAATAATAATAATAATAATAATGTATCTCCTGCCAATTGCTGAGCCAAAAGGCCATGTGCATCCAGTCCTCCATTCCATAAGGAAAGTCTCCACACCAATCGGTGGAATAAAGGAAGTGACGGCATAGAACATTACTCTAGGAGCTTTATACCAATCAGCCCATGAAAAGGGACCGATGGCCTATGTACTCCCTAATAATAATAATAATAATAATAATAATAATAATAATAATAATAACAATAGACTTATCAGTCAATTGGCCTTTGATCCTGTCGGACATGTGCCTCCATTGGTAGCACGGGACCGTTCGGTGACGCGGCTCCGCTCCAAAGACTCGACTGGCAGTGCAATGTGCAAATGAGCGTGCTGTGCATGTGCAAGTGGGTGCAAGGAGTGAGAGGAGTTATCTGCAGAGAAGAAGTCCGCGACGCTGCGCTGACCTCCACCTACAACAGATCTAGCCAGACATTCTACCTGACTAGGCCTTCCCCTCCTTCTACCCACCTCCTGAACGACCGTGAGGTCGATCACCTCCTCCTCCTCCTCCGCCCCCTCTGCCTCCCTGGTCTGCGCCTCCAACTCCTCCCACTCCTTCCAGATGGTGGCAACAAACCTTCCTAACTCCTCCTCCACCTCTTCTGGGACAGGGATAAACAAAACGCCGAGCATCGCCGCCATCTTTTCATCCTCCCCCTTCAGCCATTCCTCTTTGAAGAGCCTCATCTCCTCCTCTGCCTCCCGCAGTTCCCTGTGAAGCCCTCCTCGATTCAGCAAGAGGGGCTGCCGGGCTTGCGCCTCATCGATAAACTTAAACAGTGCCTCGCGAGAGCTCGCAAACGTTGGGCAATGCAGCAGGAAGTGACGTAACGACTCGTTAACCTCAGTGCCACACAAGGCGAAACAGCTTGAGCAGTCCGGCGAGCATGAGCCAAATTTGGATCGGTAGAGGCGAAGGCGATTGTTGCAGCTCAACAATCACCTTCTGATAAGGTTGTGACTTCCCCCCTCCAGCGCCCGCCAACGTGGGAAAGCAGAGCGGGAAGACATCTGGCTAAGCAGCACCCTAAGCCCATCAGAGGGCTTAGCCTACCGCTCCCAGCCAGCTACTTCCTGCCGGACAGACCATTGCGTTACCACCTCGTTCCAGTTCGCCAGAGCGGCACGCCAGTCCTTATCATCTACCGTGCCATCTTCGTTCACGACCCGCTTGAGCGCATCCAAGCCCTCCCGCAGCCTGTGATCTGCTAAGATCAAATTTTCCGTATCTTCCTTCCATTTGCACCGACCCGTGTTGTAAAGCCTGCGTGTTAGCGCTGTGTTGCCCAGTAACTCGATGCGCCCTAGGAACCGAAGCCGGGCCGCCTTGGCAAGGATGCTAAAACTCGGCGTGCGGCCTAAACCCCTGGTGATGCAGCCGCTTGTGCGCGTACCAACACCCAAGATGACCCGCAGGGGCGCTACCAACGCGCCCTCCAGCTTACTCAGCTTGTTGGCGCCCGGCAGATCCCAAAAAGCCGATGCGTAAAGCAACTTTGCGCCAACCATTTGCTGCCAATTCATCAGCCGAAGACGCGCTGGAACTTCATGGGCAATCCAGAGGGGGTAGCAGGCAGCCGTTCCCGCTACAGTGATTTCCGCCGCCCGCTTCGCTTGCGGTTTATCGGAGAGGGTGTCCGTGAGCAGAACTCCCAGGTATTTGTAGTGGTCGGTGACGTTGAGAACCTTGCCCCGGAACCTCACGCATGGGGGCGACTTTTTTGACTTGGCGTGCCCGTATATCGGCATGACTTCCGTCTTGCCCGGTTTCAGGTTGATTTCAAGCCGATAGTCCTCCACGAATGTCGCCACGACATTTACAATCTGTTGAAGCTCCGTGACACTATGCGCAATTACCGCAACGTCGTCGGCGTAAAGCAGGGTCCGTATGTCTTCGATGCGGTTGAGGTCCTCGATCTCCAACTCTTTCGCGATTCGGACCGTTAGCTCATCCATGAAGACGTTGAACAGCGACGGTGACAACGGCGACCCTTGCTGAACTCCCATCTCTTCCAGCACTTCACCAGTGAGTTCGCCATCGACTAGCACTCGCGATGACGTTCTTCGGTAAAAACGCCGCAGAATGCGATAGAACTTGCCCTGTACCCCCATCTGGGTTAGCCTCTGAAACAACCCGGCCCGCCAAACCGTAGGGAATGCCTTTCTCAGATCCACGAACAAAACGAAAGAACGGAGGCCAGCTTGTTGTCTAAGGCGCAGACGCTCCTTAAGGACAAAAATCTGGTCCCCCGTACTACGTTTTGGCCGGAACCCACCCTGCTCTGGGCGAAGCCTGCCCGGCTGATCGATGAAAGCCGTAAGCCTCGCCGCCATAAGGGACAGATACATCTTACCCAGACAGCTCAGAATCGCGATGTCTCTCCAATTTTCCGGATCGGTTGGGTCGCCTCCTTTTGGGATGTTGACGATAATCGCTTTGCCCCAGTCGCTGGGGGTGTATTCGCACGATTTCAACCAGTTGAAGAAGCGCACCAGAAAGCTCACAATCCGCGTGCCTCCGTACTTGAGCATCTCGTTCTTGATCTTATCCGGTGAGCACGCTTTGTGATTCTGGAGATTTTCCTGGCAGAGCTCCACTTCCTTCTCGGTGTAATCATAGTCCAGCGGGCCCGTCTCAGTCCGGATCTCCTCGGCTTGCGCCATGGTCTCGAATTGGTCGCGCAGGTTGTCGTTATACTGGAAGGTTTCGCGGGCCTTCCGCTCGGGCTCAATCCGCGCTGCTTCCTCATCAGAACCGACTTCCTCTACACATGCATCCTCCAAAAACTGGTTTTCTTTGGGGACCACCATACGTCGGCGGTATTCTTCCCATTCTTGTAGTTTTTCCCGGAGTGTGCATGCCAGAGTGCCATCGGGCTTCCGAACAGGAGCAGAAGCTTTGGACCGCCGAACCCCGCCCAAACGCTTTGACAGCTTCCAGTATGTGGCCATGGTAGCGCTCCTGAAGTTGGCAGCGGTGTCATTCTGGACCCGCTTCCACGCTTGCTCCTTCTTCTCCTTGCATAACCTTCTGACCGCCTTCCTCGCTTCTTTATATCTTTGCCAGGCCTCTCGGTTGGCCTCATTCCTTCGCCAGAGGCCGTATGCCTCTCTCCGTCGCGCAATCGCTTCCCTAAGACTCTCATCAAACCATGCATTAGTAAACCCTGGCCTAATCACCCGAACTCCCAAGACCTTCACGGCTGCGCCCGTGAAAGCTCGGACCACTAAGCTAGCGACCCTATCTACCTCCTGCTGAAGCTCATCCGGGTCCTCCACTGCTGATAGATCTGGGAGGCCATCTGGCAACAGCCCCGATATACCAGCTGCAAAGGTCTCGTCGTACTTCAACCTAAGCTTAGACAGCTCACTCTCCTTACCCTCAACTACCCTGCCTATCAAGCGCTCTGCCTTGAATGCTTTGTACCTCTTTACCTGCTTTTTGGGGGGTGGCTGTCCCCCCCAGACCAGTTCCGCCCACACAGCTTTGTGGTCGGTATCAAGGTCTACCTCGTCGACGCCGAAGCTTGCCTCCTCCGCCAGCTCGGAAGAGACGCAGATGTAATCCAGTAGATGCCTTCGTCCACCTACATTTTCCTGCCTAGACCACCAATATTTGTCCCCCCGTGGTTGCGAAAAGCCACTGAGATTGCGCAACCCCGTGGCAACAAGCATCGCAGCCAGCAGCTCACCATTCTCACTCCTAACCCCTCTACCCCTCTCATCTATCTCGCGCTATTCTGGCGGGCCCCAGCTTAGCATTAGCATCACCAACCGTAACCACATGACCTTTGGTGGCGAAGTAGGAGACGGCCGCCTGCCACGCCTCATAGGCTGCAATAGATTCCTCTCGTTGATTTTCTTGGGGGAAGTAGCCGTTGCCGACGAACACATCCGACGCCGTCGCGCTCCCAGACGACAGCCTCACCCACAATTGCTGTGGGTGTGGAACAGGCGCCTGTACAATGGTAGCGCACGGTGCCAGATAGTTGGCCACCAACATCAAGACTCCCCCCAAGAGACGCGAGCCCGCACCAGTTGCAGCCGCTTTGCCGAGGACTGCGAAGCCGTCGACTTGGAGCTTCTCCACCTTCTGCGACGATAGGTTGTGCTCCTGGACTCCGATGATCACCCAGCCTCGCTTCTTGTAGTGCTCCGGCCATTCCCCAAAGCCTGGGCTATCCACACCCACTTTGCCTTGCCAATTATGTGAGGCCACCCTCAGTGGGAAGCCTTTCGCAAATTGGGAAGAACGAAGCTGGTGCCGATGCCTGCGCTTCGGTTGAGCCCGCCTGGAGCCCTCCGCCACCCTCCACGGCCCATCCTGCACCCTCCGCCCCAGCTCCTCCAGCTCCCGCATCCCACCCCACTCCGCCAAGGGAGATTCACCGCTTGAGGCTTCGCCCTGGGGCTCGTCGACTTCCACGTCGAGCACCCAGTAGCCAAACCCCTGCTTGCGAAGCTCTCTCTGCATCTCTACATACTGGGCACCCCCCCGTGCAGCCCGCTGCTTCTCTCTTTCCCGGAAAGTCTTACCCGTCGCAACGTGAACCTTTCCCGTGAAGAACTTACGCTCCCGCAGCAGCCGCACCATCTTCTCCGCCTCCTCACAAGACGCACATTTAATCCGCAAATGTCGCCCACTACCTCTGCCCGCGAATTCCACCTCGACTTCCCCGAGACCGAGAATTCGGAGCTCTCGCGCCATGACCACTGTCTGAGAGACATGCGATAGCCCCCATACTATGCAACATCTCTTATCCAGCTCATTTCGTACCTTCCTCCGCCACCTCCTCGGTGGCGGTACCGCTTGCCACACGCCGTGACCAGACCTTTCCGGACGTGACTTCTCTTCCGAGGTTGGGGAGGGTGATCGAGATGCAGCAGGATTGCTGGCTCTACGTGATTCAGGTTGCCCGTCATCTGAACACAACCCCCTCCCCCAGTGCCCACCCCTTGTGATTCCAGAGGCCACCCCGAGCCAAGAGCCATGAGTATGATGAGCAACTCACATGAGTTACTCTCAGTAATTGGGACCCGTCTCATAAATCAATGGAACGCTTATCGTGCGCCCCTCATAGGCTCAGCCTGCCCATGTGAAAGCTAGGCCTCGCCCAAAGCAAAGCAAAGCAACAACAAAGAAAAAAAAAGAAAAAAAAAAGAGAGAGAGAGAGAGAGAGAGAGAGAGCGAGCGAGAGCGAGGCCGCCGTGGCTCGCCCGCAATCCAGCTGGGTGCACCTCGTCACAACCACTCATCGGCGTGAGCTCATAGCTGTGTGCGACATAGGTACAAGAGCAAGAGGAGAAACAGTGTGCCAGCGTGGATGTGTGGGTGAGGCAGTGCGGTGAGGCAAAGCAGCGATGCCAGTCGAATCCCTGGAGACGGAACCTAGCATCAAAAACATCGTATAAGTCTACCCCAGGCCTCCATCCACCGAGTGGTGAGCTCGATAAAAGAAGACCCGAGTGGGGTTATTTGAAGCTCAACCCTTAAAAAAGCATAAACATGTACGCCGCCAGGAACCCAACAACAATAATATAGCAGCCAGGAACCCAACAACAATAACATAGCAGCCAGGAACCCAAAACAACAAGAACATAGCTTCCGTAACCAGCCTTCAGGAACCCGCCTCAGTTACCCGCCCCCGTAACCAGGCCAGAGACGTGACGTACTATGCATCATTGAGGTGTCGTGGCAAGCCACCCTGCGTCCGATAGAAGCTACAAAAGAGTCATCTACCGAGAACACTAAGTGACAGGCCCGTAGTATCCATCACCACCCGCAGGCGCACTCCCACGGGGAACGTCTAAACCTGAAGGATTACCGCCTTGACCCATAGGGCCAGCACTAGCGGCCGCGCTCTTCGCATAAGAACCTGACATAAGTGGTATGGGACCCCGGTGCCGCATTGATCGAGTTGTAAACTCGATAAATGAGGACCCAGGCGGGGTTATTTAAAGCTCAACCCTTAAAAAGCATACGTGTACGTATGTATAGGAATACACACAAACACTCACCTGCATCCGTAACCAGGCACGAGGCAGACCCGCTGTGCATCATCGAGGTAGGTGTCGTGGCAAACCACCCTGCGTCCGATAAACGCTGCAAGTGAGTCATCTACCGAGAGCACAGAGTGACAGGCCCGTGCATGTGTACCCACCACCCCATAACCCTCCGCCAGAGCAACCCCATGGCATCCGCAGGATGAGCACGAAGAGTGCTGAGAGAGAGGGTGAGCCAGGAGCCCCGCTCCGGTCCGTCGTTACTTTGGTCATTTAGTCGTTTCAAGGCTTGTGGTAAGGTGTAGGGCCTCTCGCCTTCGTACAAACTCCGACCGACAGTAGTTTGGTTGACCATCCTTCGCGGTGACCGGTCACATGCACCCAACACGTCCCGACCCTCCGCCAGAGCATCCCCATGGCATCCGCAAAGTGAGCACGAGGGGTTCTGGGAGAGAGGGTGAGTCAGGAGCCCCGCGTCCAGGCAGTCGCTACTGTGGCAGTTGAGTGATTTCAAGGCTTGTGGAAATGTGTGGAGCCTGTCGCCTTCATACCCACTCATACCGACAGTAGTTTAGTTAACCAACCTGTCCAGTGACCCACTGAGCCCAACCCCCTCCCTCAGATAACCCCCACCCCCCGCACCCCGAGTGATACCAGAGGCCACCCCGAGCCAAGAGCCGTGAGCGTGGTGAGAGAGCTTCTCTCAGTAAAAGTTTCCGTCTCATGAATCAGTGGAGCACTGATTATGTACCCCTCATAACAAGCTGCCAACTGCCCCAACCCCGCCGTGTGGCGGTGTATTGGTGCCCCCAAAATAATAACAATAATAATAATAATAATAGTGCTTCTCTGTCAATGGCTGATGCAAATCTGCACATGCGCCTCCATCGTCTCACCCGTGAGGGGAGTACGAAGAATTGACGATAGGCTCTAATGACACCCCCGCAAGGGCAGTTCCAACACTTCCAGACGGACCGGTATGTTCAATGAAAATACTGGTGGCACCGACGGGAATCGAACTGGCGACAGGGCCCAGATGGTAGAACTTGACCACTGGGCTATCACGGTGTCCACTAATAATAATAATAATAATAATAATAATAATAATAATAATAATAATAGTGCTTCTCTGTCAATGGCTGATGCATTTCTGCACATGCGCCTCCATCGTCTCACCCGTGAGGGGAGTACGAAGAATTGACGATAGGTTCTAATGACACCCCCGCAAGGGCAGTTCCAACACTTCCAGACGGACCGGTATGTTCAATGAAAATACTGGTCCAAACGGACCGGTATGTTCAATGAAAATACTGGTGGCACCGACGGGAATCGAACTGCGACAGGGCCCAGATGGTAGAACTTGACCACTGGGCTATCACGGTGTCCAAATAATAATAATAATAATAATAATAATAATAATAATAACTTATACATCAATATAAATTTTGCCAAATATCAATATAAATATTGCCAAATATCAATATAAATATTGCTAAATGTGATAATATAAATATTGCCAAATATCAATATATATATTGGTATATTTGAATATATACATCGCCAAACATCAATATAAATATTGCCAAATCTGAAAAATAATAATGTTAAATATCAATAATGTTGCCAAATATCAACATAAATATTGCCAGTTATCAATATAAATATTGCCAAATCAGAAATAGACTTTTTGTCGTTGTTGTTGTTGTTGTTGTTGTATCGGTTTGCGTAATATTTGTATTAATGTAATTGATATTTTCTCTTGTGCGCATGTCTCGACAACAAGACGTCTGGAGTCGGAGTCGAAGTGGATGCCTGGATGCCTAAGTGGGTTTGCAAGTCCTGTTGGACAGCCAACCTGTTCTCGCGGAAGATATGTGCTTCTCCGGGCTGCAATGCATCTAACCATATGTTTGTAACGAAAGCACCTGCCTGGCAGGTGCGATTGTTACGGCAATACAGAGGACCTTTGTCTCAGAATGACCTAGGAGTGTGCGGAGACGGGATCGGAGGGACGCTGACCCTCAGTCTCTAGCCACCTGTTTGGGAGCAATTCCTGCTCGAGTGAAAAAGGAAACCTATTTTATAGATGTAGGATGTGGAGGAGGAGATGTATGTGTGTCGGCTTTGTGCGATGTTTGGAAAGGGTTTCTGGAATTGAATGCAGAAACCTGAGTGACGCGTGGAGCTTAAAGTTTAGCAAGTACCTTGATGTGCGTGAAGCCCATGCAGGTACGGGTTTTTGTGGCAGAAAGAAATGTTTTTGTGCCCTGCCTGGTTACAGGCTGGCAAAAGATTTTCCCCTATCCACTTTTTCTCCCTCCTGGACGACCCCTTACATGGATACACAGTGGATAACCGAAGCAGATGCTGAATACACAAACGTCTTTGTTCATATCCCATTTACAGAGCGATTGCGAACACACAATCCCAAGATCTCTGTAGCCATGTTTCTGTTTTGGAAGGGATGGAATCCCTTCCATAAGCAGCAGATACTTTGGAAAATCCTTGGTGAAATTAGAGTCAAGTATCTGATGGTTGTCGACTCATGTAGATCTCACTCGGGATATTTTGATCACCGAGACTCTAAGCATTGTAAGTTCGAACTTCAAATCGGTTAAGTACAGATGTCCAGTCCGTGTCGTAGGAAGTGGGGAAGCTTATGCATTCTTGCTGTTGGAAAGAATTTTTTCCTCGTAATCCTGTCAATCCAATGTAAATATTGCAACTGGGAGATTGCCAGGCCGCCTATAGCGTAGATATTACACCTTGGCAATATACATCTTGATTTTTTGCAATATATATATTTCAACTTTTCAATCTAGATATTGTAACTTGGCAATATAGATATTGCAACTTGAAATATTTGTAATTTGTAAAATATATATATATTTATATATATATATATAATAAATAGTCCACGACGATAATTTTCCCGCAATCTGAAGTGTGCTTGTTTATGTTTGTGCTAGTTTAGTTTTATAACGTCCCTGCTGTCAAAGACGTGCACCCAAATCTGCAAATCCATGCTATGCAATGCGGTAGCTCTGAGTCAAATCGCGCTTTCTGAGGTTAGCAGAACATGACTATCTGCACGACGACGAGGTCTTGATTAGCATAGGGGTTCATGGCGCATGGCCCAAGAAGAAAACTAAGCAAGGATTTCAGGGTCACCCACCTAAGAAGGAGGAAGCAAAAAAGCTTGGGATTATCGACCGCATTTGTTATAGTGAGTGCTCTAATAACAAAGAGTACTTGTTAATTGCAGGCAAAAGGTACTTGCAGGAATTGATACTGCTCGCGCAAAAGAAAACTAGACCTAGCAGAGGGAACGGTCAAAAACAGTCGAAGAAAAAACCCTCGGGCAAAAGCAAGCTTAGTAAAGAGAAAGCTATTGATCAGAAAAAGGCACGAGAACAAGAAAGAAAGGATTGTAAGCTATCCTTTGTAGTTCAAGAAGTTGATCCACAAGAAGATAGGCTCGCGCAAACGAGGAACCAGGTTGACAGCAGTAACATCATGCACACCAGAAGTAAGCGCAACAGAATTACGTCACAGAGAATGGTTCAGGCAATTGAAACAGATTTCGGTAATGTTGATTAAATATAGACACAACAAATTTATTGTACGTACCTATGTGCGATATTAATATTGCAAAAAAGCAATATTAGTATTGAAATCTATGCAATTAATTTTGCTAAAACAGCAATATTAATATTGAAATGTATGCAATATTAATATTGCAGAAAAGCAATATTAATATTGAAATCTATGCAATATTAATATTGCCAAAAAGCGATATTAACATTGAAATGTATGCAATATTAATATTGCCAAAAATCAATATTAACATTGAAATTATGCAATATTAATATTGCCAAAAAGCAATATTAATATTGAAATGTATGCAGTATTAATACTACCAAAAGCAATATTAATATTGAAATTATGCAATATTAATATTGCAGAAAAGCAATATTAATATTGAAATGTATGCAATGTTAATATTGCCAAAAAGCAATATTAATATTGAAATTATGCAATATTAATATTGCAGAAAAGCAATATTAATATTGAAATGTATGCAATATTAATATTGCCAAAAGCAATATTAATATTGAAATGATGCAATATTAATATTGCAGAAAAGCAATATTAATATTGAAATGTATGCAATATTAATATTGCCAAAAAGCAATAATAATTAATATTGAAATTATGCAATTTTAATATTGCAAAAAAGCAATATTAATATTGAAACGTATGCAATATTAATATTGCAAAAAATTAATATTAATATTGAAATTATGCAATATCAATATTGCAAAAAAGCAATATTAATATTGAAATGTATGCAATATTAATATTGAAATATGCAATATTAATATCGAAATTATGCAATATTAATATTGCAAAAAAACAATATTAATATTGAAATTATGCAATAATAATATTGCCAAAAAGCAATATTAATATTCAAATGTATGCAACATTAGTATTGCAAAAAAGCAATATTAATATTGAAATGTATGAAATATTAATATTGCCAAAAGGCAATATTAATATTGAAATGTATGCAATATTAGTATTGCAAAAAAGCAATGTTAATATTGAAATTATGAAATATTAATATTGCAAAAAAGCAATATTAATATTGAAATTATGCAATATTAATATTGCAAAAAAAGAAATATTAATATTGAAATTATGTAATATTAATATTGCCAAAAATCAATCTTAATATTGAAATGTATGCAATATTAATATTGCCAAAAAGCAACAATAATATTGAAATGTATGCAATATTAATATTGCAAAAAAGCAATATTAATATTGAAATGTGTGCAATATTAATATTGCCACAAAGCAATATTAATATTGACATGCCACGGTGCAATATTAATATTGCAAAAAAGCAATATTAATATTGAAAATATTGACATTGATGCAATATTAATAGTGCTAAAAAGCAATATTAATATTGATATTGATGCAATATTAATATTGAAAAAAAGCAATATTAATATTTCAAAAAATCAATATTTATATTGAAAATATTGAAATTGATGCAATATTAATATTGCAAAAAAAGCAATATTTCAATTTTTGTTTTTTAAATATTGCCCGGGACTTAGAGCTGGCAGATGCCTGGCCACCAGTGAGCAATATTGAAAAAAGGAGCAATCAATATCCATCAAAAAATATTGATTTTTGCCCAAAAAATATTGATTTTTTATTTTTTAAAAAAGTATTGAAAGCTGAATTTTAGGTATCCGGTGCCACTAGGTGAGTTTTTTAAGTTACACTGCCGGCCCAGCAGCAAAATCTGCTATATATAATAATAAAATCAATATTTTCTTTAATATTAATATTGATTTTTGATCAATATTAATATTGATTTTAAAATCAATATCTTCGCACTCCGGGTAGTGTAGGTACTAGTACTAGTACTAGTACTATATTATATATTAATATATAGCTAGTTATATATATAGTACTATATCTAGTATATATATATATATACTATATATATATATATATGTACGTACGTACTAAAAAAATCACATAAACTATCACTATGACTTAGGATATCCACAGATCGATATCCAATGCATATATAATTTCAACGCATACATTGACATTTCAATATAATGCACTGGAAATGTGTATTTCAATGCATGCATCTTGGTCACGCAGTAGTACTAGTAGTACCACTAAAAAAATCACAAATAGATCATAATTTTATGAAATCAGTAGAAAAGCATGCCAGCTGTCGGAAAACACTTTTATGCATAAAAGCTGTAACTGAGGGAAAGCTGTTGCAACAAAAAAAAAGGTAAAAAATATGTCTAAAAAAACCAAGCCGATGTTGCACAAAAAAAAAGGTAAAAAATATGTCTAAAAAAACCAAGCCGATGTCGTAAATTTGTGACTTTTATGTATAAAAGCATTTTTCATTTCTTGAACTGACTCAGTAAATTAAATTCTGCTGCACTGAACATTTCCAGACGTTGAAACAGTAGCTTGGGTAAGAAAAGTTGAATTAACATTAGGTTAAATTAAAACTGATGTCCTTGGAAACGACACTTGATCCAAATATGCATAAAAGTGCTACATTGAAATTGACGAACAGCCACACAAGGATCAGCCTGGATCAGCCGGAATGTTAATCCTGACCTAGGTTATTCGCAAATGCAACTTCCTCACTGAAAACAGTTTTAATGCAAAAATTCCGACCGGTCGTACCGTGCCCAATCTTTTAACCCTGGCGGGAAGCTGTCGACGGAGTCGAGTCAGTGTCAAAATCCCCACCGAAGCGATGGTGGCCCGCGAGGAGCAACCCTTTGCTGGAAAATGCTGGAATTGCGGCGGCAAACATCGGATTGGACAATGCCGCAAGAAATGTCTGTACTTCCAGGCAGTGTGTTTTCAAGTAAACTTGTCATGTTTGAAGTAAATGTCATGTTGAAGTTGCAATTGATGACACATTGCGCCGCCGCCATAAATTCACATCTACTACTTGAATCATGGAAGGTAGGACTCTCACATAACCTTAATTACCGTTAGTAATAAGCTTAGGAACTTGTGACATATGTTTCATACATATTTGTTTTGCTCAAATTTTAGGACATGTTGCACATCCACTAAATGATATTTTCTATGATGCATATATACTTGATGAAAGTTTTGTAAAGTATTCACATGTTTCAAATCGACACGAAATTCATTCTAAACTTTGTGATTTTCTCAAATTACATCATGATGTTTGAAATTGATTATAGGTTTTGAAGGTGTAGTTTGTCTGTGTCACAAGGCAACATATACATGTCATGAAGATGTGAGATCGAATCTGCATGACTGGCTGGACAGGCAAATAGAAGGACTAGATATTAACAGCAGCATCTGCAAGATTGACGGTTCTACGAGCCCACTCGAACCAGTGTGTGAGGCTGCCAGGTCCATGTGTGTCGGCCCATTACTTGCAGCTGGAGGCCATTTTTGCCTACACGAAGCAGCGGCAGCAGAAAGAGGAAGAGAAAGAAGAAGACGTGAATAAGAATGATGATAATGATGATGATGATGATGATGATGATGATGATGACGACGACGATGATGACGATAGTGGTAGTATTAGTATTAGTAGTAGTAGTAGTAGTAGTAGTAGTAGTAGTAGTAGTAGTAGTAATAGCAATAGTAGTAGTAGTAGTAGTAGTAGTAGTAGTAGTAGGAGTAGTAGTAGTAGTAGTAGTAGTAGTAGTAGTAGTAGCAGTAGTAGTATTAGTAGTAGTAGTAGTAGTAGTAGTAGTAGTAGTAGTAGTAGTAGTAGTAGTAATAATAATAATAATAATAATAATAATAATAATAGTGCTTCTCTGTCAATGGCTGATGCAAATCTGCACATGCGCCTCCATCGTCTCACCCGTGAGGGGAGTACGAAGAATTGACGATAGGCTCTAATGACACCCCCGCAAGGGCAGTTCCAACACTTCCAGACGGACCGGTATGTTCAATGAAAATACCGGTGGCACCGACGGGAATCGAACTGGCGACAGGGCCCAGATGGTAGAACTTGACCACTGGGCTATCACGGTGTCCAAATAATAATAATAATAATAATAATACTATATCTGAGGCGTACTGATGCAGCTAATGGCATATCCTCAACGGACATAAGCCTCCAATACCCTTGTTCGAGGTCCTCCACCCCCCCGTGTCAGTCTCTCGCCTGATGATCGGGGCCACCGATGGAGCTCCTGAGGGCAAGACTGCACTAAGCCGAGGTTATTCCGCAGTCCCAGCAACCTCTTGCAAGACGTCACCGAATGTGCAAGTGCATACACCAAGCGCGGTTGCTAGAGCTGCCTCGAAACCCCACCCATAACAATCTGGTGTCTGCTGGGTCCTGGGCTATCAACCAGCATATGCGGAGTTTAAGATCTTTTACGCGCGCAACGACCCTCCTCCCCAGCATCTACCACCAAAGGGTTATGAGTTGGCGTCACAGTTTAACGCCTTGAGGCCATTGGGCTGGAACTCTGTTTAACAAGTGTGACTAGGTTTTTTCATCGGGATTTCCCTCAAATATGTCACAGTCAACACTCCAAGGCAGATTTACTATATCTGAGGCGTACTGATGCAGCTAATGGCATATCCTCAACGGACATAAGCCTCCAATACCCTTGTTCGAGGTCCTCCACCCCCCCGTGTCAGTCTCTCGCCTGATGATCGGGGCCACCGATGGAGCTCCTGAGAGCAAGACTGCACTAAGCCGAGGTTATTCCGCAGTCCCAGCAACCTCTTGCAAGACGTCACCGAATGTGCAAGTGCATACACCAAGCGCGGTTGCTAGAGCTGCCTCGAAACCCCACCCATAACAATCAGGTGTCTGCTGGGTCCTGGGCTATCAACCAGCATATGCGGAGTTTAAGATCTTTTACGCGCGCAACGACCCTCCTCCCCAGCATCTACCACCAAAGGGTTATGAGTTGGTGTCACAGTTTAACGCCTTGAGGCCATTGGGCTGAATAATAATAATAGTAATAATAATAATAATAATAATAATAATAGTGCTTCTCTGTCAATGGCTGATGCATTTCTGCACATGCGCCTCCATCGTCTCACCCGTGAGGGGAGTACGAAGAATTGACGATAAGCTCTAATGACACCCCCGCAAGGGCAGTTCCAACACTTCCAGACGGGCCGGTATGTTCAATGAAAATACTGGTCCAGAAATAGACCGGTATGTTCAATGAAAATACTGGTGGCACCGACGGGAATCGAACTGGCGACAGGGCCCAGATGGTAGAACTTGACCACTGGGCTATCACGGTGTCCAATAATAATAATAATAATAATAATAATAATAATAATAATAATAATAATAATAGTGCTTCTCTGTCAATGGCTGATGCATTTCTGCACATGCGCCTCCATCGTCTCACCCGTGAGGGGAGTACGAAGAATTGACGATAAGCTCTAATGACACCCCCGCAAGGGCAGCTCCAACACTTCTAGACGGGCCGGTATGTTCAATGAAAATACTGGTCCAGAAATAGACCGGTATGTTCAATGAAAATACTGGTGGCACCGACGGGAATCGAACTGGCGACAGGGCCCAGATGGTAGAACTTGACCACTGGGCTATCACGGTGTCCAAATAATAATAATAATAATAATAATAATAATAATCTCTGAAAGGTGTTGGAGTAGAGGATGGGGGGTTTGGGGGGAGGGGGAAATTGGAAATTGTGTACCCCCCACCCCCCATTTCGGCACCCCTATCCCTATAAGTCATTGTGGGAACTAGGAGGAGTTGGGAGCTCATATTGGCAGAGTGTTTAGCCCCAGACTCGATCTTGATGCTGGTATAATTTTTTTGGAATTCACGCAAATATTTGCATTAGGAAGTGTCCTGAATGCCAAAGTTCCTTGTTCTTTTGGCCTTTTTTTGCACCCCCCATCCCTATAAATCATGGTTTGTGTGAACCAAGAGGAGTTGGGAGCTCATATTAACAGGGTGGCTAGCCCCAGACTCGATCTTGATGCTGATATAATTTGGAATTCGCGCAAATATTAGCGTCAGGGGAGTGTCCTGAATGCCAAAATTCCTTGTTTTTTAGCAGCACTTGCCGGTGCCTCCAGCAATTGAACGTACCCTGTCGAGGGTCCGAGGGGCCCTTCCCCCCGGGAACCCAAGCCCGGCGATTGTACGTACCCCTTTTGGTAGCGGGTGGCACCCACACCAGAAAATTGAGGTCGTGTGCCACCAGGCGCCCTCCGGCAATTCAACGTACCTGTTGACGGGTCAGGGGGGGTCCGGGGGGCCCTCCCCCCGGGAACCCCAGCCTGGCGATTGTACGTACCCCTTTTTTTCGCGGGTGGCACCCACACCAGAAAATTTAGGTCTTGTGCCACCAGGCGCCGTTGCGCACACCAGAGGGAGTTAGCGGCTGATATTTGGTGTATCACACTTCTTGATGAGCTCTCTTCGAAAATATCAAAATTGTGGCGCCGGGTGGCCTACACACCTGGAAATTGAGGTTTTTGCGCCACCAGGCGCCGTTTGCGCACACCAGAGGGAGTTTGAGGCTGATGTTTTGTGTACCCGACACCTCTCGGTGCGCTCTGTTCGGAGATTAAAAAAGTTTTGGTGGCGGGTGGCACAAAAACCAGAGATTTTAGGTTTTTGTGCCACCACAGCTTACACTTGCGTTCTTCTGGTACCTCCGGCAATTGAACGTACCCTGTCGACGGGAAAGGGGGGGGTCCGGGGGGCCCTCCCCCGGGAACCCCAGCCAGAGGGGGGGGGGGGGGGGGGGGGTGCGCGGAGCGCACCGCAAACCATCCTTGCAGGTGTTGGCGCAGCCCCTAGTAATAATAATAATGATAATAATAATGACAATAGTGTATCTCCTGCCAATTGCTGAGCCAAAAGGCCATGTGCATCCAGTCCTCCATTCCATAAGGAAAGTCTCCACACCAATCGGTGGAATAAAGGAAGTGACGGCATAGAACATTACTCTAGGAGCTTTATACCAATCAGCCCATTGAAAAGGACCAATGGCCTATGTACTCCCTAATAATAATAATAATAATAATAATAATAATAATAATAATAGTGCTTCTCTGTCAATGGCTGATGCATTTCTGCACATGCGCCTCCATCGTCTCACCCGTGAGGGGAGTACGAAGAATTGACGATAAGCTCTAATGACACCCCCGCAAAGGCAGTTCCAACACTTCCAGACGGACCGGTATGTTCAATGAAAATACTGGTCCAGACGGACCGGCATGTTCAATGAAAATACTGGTGGCACCGACGGGAATCGAACTGGCGACAGGGCCCAGATGGTAGAACTTGACCACTGGGCTATCACGGTGTCCAATAATAATAATAATAATAATAATAATAATAGTGCTTCTCAGTCATGGCGAATGCATTTCTGCACATGTGCCTCCATCGTCTCACCCGCGAGGGGAGTACGAAGATTTGACGATAGGCTCTACTGACACCCCGCAAGGCAGCTCCAAGCCTTCCAGACAGACCAATACCTTCAAAGAAAATATCCTTTGAAAATATTGGCACCGACGGGAATCGAACTGGCGACAGGTCCCAGATGGTAGACCTTAACCACTGGGCTATCGCGGTGCCACTAAATAATAATAATAATAATAATAATAATAATAATAATAATGTATCTCCTGCCAATTGCTGAGCCAAAAGGCCATGTGCATCCAGTCCTCCATTCCATAAGGAAAGTCTCCACACCAATCGGTGGAATAAAGGAAGTGACGGCATAGAACATTACTCTAGGAGCTTTATACCAATCAGCCCGTGGAAAGGGACCGATGGCCTATGTACTCCCTAATAATAATAATAATAATAATAATAATAATAATAATAATAATAATAATAGTGCTTCTCTGTCAACGGCTGATGCAAATCTGCACATGCGCCTCCATCGTCTCACCCGTGAGGGGAGTACGAAGAATTGACGATAGGCTCTAATGACGCCCCCGCACGGGCAGTTCCAACACTTCCAGACGGACCGGTATGTTCAATGAAAATACTGGTCCAGACGGAGCGGTATGTTCAATGAAAATACTGGTGGCACCGACGGGAATCGAACTGGCGACAGGGCCCAGATGGTAGAACTTGACCACTGGGCTATCACGGTGTCCAAAATAATAATAATAATAATAATAATAGTGCTTCTCTGTCAATGGCTGATGCATTTCTGCACATGCGCCTCCATCGTCTCACCCGTGAGGGGAGTACGAAGAATTGACGATAGGCTCTAATGACACCCCCGCAAGGGCAGTTCCAACACTTCCAGACGGACCGGTATGTTCAATGAAAATACTGGTGGCACCGACGGGCATCGAACTGGCGACAGGGCCCAGATGGTAGAACTTGACCACTGGGCTATCACGGTGTCCATAATAATAATAATAATAATAGTAATAATAATAATAATAATAATAATAATAATAATAATAATAATAATAATAATAATAATGTATGTATCTCCTGCCAATTGCTGAGCCAAAAGGCCATGTGCATCCAGTCCTCCATTCCATAAGGAAAGTCTCCACACCAATCGGTGGAATAAAGGAATTGACGGCATAGAACATTACTCTAGGAGCTTTATACCAATCAGCCCATTGAAAAGGACCAATGGCCTATGTACTCCCTAATAATAATAATAATAATAATAATAATAATAATAATAATAATAACAATAATACTATATCTGAGGCGTACTGATGCAGCTAATGGCATATCCTCAACGGACATAAGCCTCCAATACCCTTGTTCGAGGTCCTCCACCCCCCCGTGTCAGTCTCTCGCCTGATGATCGGGGCCACCGATGGAGCTCCTGAGGGCAAGACTGCACTAAGCCGAGGTTATTCCGCAGTCCCAGCAACCTCTTGCAAGACGTCACCGAATGTGCAAGTGCATACACCAAGCGCGGTTGCTAGAGCTGCCTCGAAACCCCACCCATAACAATCTGGTGTCTGCTGGGTCCTGGGCTATCAACCAGCATATGCGGAGTTTAAGATCTTTTACGCGCGCAACGACCCTCCTCCCCAGCATCTACCACCAAAGGGTTATGAGTTGGCGTCACAGTTTAACGCCTTGAGGCCATTGGGCTGGAACTCTGTTTAGCAAGTGTGACTAGGTTTTTTCATCTGGATTTCCCTCAAATATGTCACAGTCAACACTCCAAGGCAGATTTACTAATAATAATAATAATAATAATAATAATAATAATAATAATAATAATAATAGTGCTTCTCTGTCAATGGCTGATGCATTTCTGCACATGCGCCTCCATCGTCTCACCCGTGAGGGGAGTACGAAGAATTGACGATAAGCTCTAATGACACCCCCGCAAGGGCAGTTCCAACACTTCCAGACGGACCGGTATGTTCAATGAAAATACTGGTCCAGACGGATCGGTACGTTCAATGAAAATACTGGTGGCACCGACGGGAATCGAACTGGCGACAGGGCCCAGATGGTAGAACTTGACCACTGGGCTATCACGGTGTCCAAAATAATAATAATAATAATAATAATAATAATAATAATAATAATAATAATAATTACTAGGGGCTGCCTGAAAGGATGGTTTGCAGTGCGCGAGTGTAAACTCTGGTGGCATAAAATTTGAAATCTCTGGTGTTTGTGCCACCGGGCACCAAATTTGTTGGATCTCCGAAGAGAGCTCACCGAGAGGTGTCGGGTACACCAAACATCAGCCTCAAACTCCCTCTGGTGTGCGCGAACGGCGCCTGGTGGCGAAAAAACTGAATTTTCTGGGTTTTACGCCACCCGGCACCACAATTTTGATATTTTTGAAGAGAGCTCATCAAGAAGTGTCAGATACACCAAATATCAGCCGCTAACTCCCTCTGGTGTGCGCAAACGGCGCCTGGTGGCACAAAGACCTCAATTTTCTGGTGTGTGTGCCACCCGCGACCGAAACGGGTATGTACAGATGCAGGGCTTGTGTTCCCGGGGGGAGGACCCCCCGGAACCCCCTTTCCCGTCGACAGGTAACGTTCAATTGCCGGAGGTACCGGCAAGTACTTCCAAAATACAAGAAATTTCGGCATTCAGGACACTCCCCTAACGCAATGCTTGCTTGAATTCCAAATAAATTATATCAGCATCAAAATCGAGTCTGGGGCTAGCCAGCCTGTCAATATGAGCTCCCAACTCCTCCTGGTTCACACAAACCATGATTTATTCCGACGGAGATGCAGAAAAGAGGCTTTAAAAAAAGGAATTTTGGCGTTCAGGACACTGCCCTAACGCAAATATTTGCGTGAATTCCCAAAAAATTATATCGGCATCAAAGTCGAGTCTGGGGCTAGCCACCGTGCAAATATGAACTCCCAACTCCTCCTGGTTCACACAAACCATGATTTATTCCGACAGGGGGGCGAAAAAACAAGGAATTTTGGCATTCAGGACACTGACTCAACGCAAATATTTGCGTGGATTCCAGAAAAATTATATCAGCATCGATAACGAGTCTGGGGTAGCCACCCTGCAAATATGAGCTCCCAACTCCTCCTGGTTCCCACAAACCATGATTTATTCCGACAGGGGTGCCGAAATGGGGTGGGGGGGTGGGGTGCACCATTTCCATTTTTCCCCTCCCCCCAAACCCCCCACCCCCTACTCCCAATACCTTTCAGGGATAATAATGATAAAATAATGATAATGATAGCAATAATGATAAGAATCCAATACAACAAAGTGAAAACACATGAGACAGCAGTCGCTGCTTGTTACCGCTGTTTTGGCGATGTTGTTTGCCTGCTGCTCAACCATCTTGCGACTGGTTGTTTGCATCTGTGTGGGAGGCTCTTTCTTCATCTTGGTGAACTCCTGCGCTTCCTGCGTGTCGATGTACTGGCGCTCGCGCACGATCTTGCCCTCCTCGTTGAGCTCGAAGAACAGGCAGTAGGTGCCGTGGTAGAACTTTCCCGAGTGCGTCTCGCCCTGCAGCTCGTACTCCGCCACCTGACCACATCACATGAGCGGACCACATCACATGAGCGCATCAGAGTTACAAATTATTTTCGTTACAGTCAAAAATTTTAGTTATTCTGAGAACTGTCCCGATGTACATTCAAGTAGCAAAATCTGCAAAATCGATATCGTCATTCTGCGTCAATAGTCGTGTTAATACCGTGCTGAAAACGTCGTTCAAAATCTCACAACAAGAACTTTCAGGTGACACGCTCAGAATTTTCGAATTTTAATTGAGAAAAATGAGTTCAAAGCTGCATCATTTTGGGATTTGAATCGCATTACCACTTCGCCTTCGGTGGTGCCCGCAAGGCGGTGGATGGTGCCCTTGTGTACACACACACACACACGCACACACACAGACAGATAAGAAACGAGTGAATAAATAAAATAATAAATAAATTATATTACATGTATGTATAATAATATAATTATATATGTGTATGTATGTGCATATATGCACCTTGCATTTGGCGAAGATCTTGTGCAGTGTTTGCGCGTGGTGCACTAAACTGCATGCACCAAACATGACCATGCAGCACACTGCTGTTTGCAGCCTTGGCTTGTGAATGGCATTTGTAGATAAGCAAAAGAAGAATGTACACAAAATCGCAAAATGTATCTGCGTGTTATTTTCAAGAACCCTCCCTTCCTCCCTTTCTGGTGATCTGGCGTTCTTTTATACAGAGTCGAACTCAAGGTGTCACACAGACATGTAGTCTAGCCTACATACCCCTCATAATCGTAGATCTTGGGCATGCCAGGGGGTCTGCTTGTCAGTGAGTGGATGACGCACTCTTTCTGGAAGTTCTTGTCGAAGTGGTGGAGGTAGCTGGCTGGGTCGTTTTCCGCCAAGTTGCCGAACTTCTCAAGATAGTCCCGCACCACCTCCATGTGGCTCGTCTGCGCAATTTTTGAGCACATAAGTAGAAGTGAAGTATAAGTATAAGTATAAGTATAAGTATAAGTATAAGTATAAGTATAAGTATAAGTATAAGTATAAGTATAAGTATAAGTATGAATCAGTATTAAGTATTAAGTATTAAGTTTCAGTATAAGTATAAGTATAAGTATAAGTATAAGTATAAGTATAAGTATAAGTATAAGTATAAGTATAAGTATGAGTATGAGTATAAGTATAAATATAAGTATAAGTTTTAGTATAAGTATAAGTATCAGTATCAGTATCAGTATAAGTATAAGTATAAGTATAAGTATAAGTATAAGTATAAGTATAAGTATAAGTATAAGTATAAGTATACGTACAAGTATAAGATATATTATATAAACATAACATAAATATAAACATAAACATAAACATAAACGTAAACATAAGCATAAGCATAAACATAAGCATAAACATAAACATAAACATAAACATAAACATAAACATAAACATAAACATAAACATAAACATAAACATAATGTAAATATATATGTACATGTAAATGTAATGTAAATGTAAAATGTAAATGTAAATATATAAACATAAATATATATACATATATATATAATATATAAGTATATATATATATATTTAATACATACATATATATATATATGTATATATATATATATATATGTATGTGTGTGTATGTGTAAATACAAATGTAAAAATGTAAATATAAATTAAATATAAATACAGATACAAATACAAATACAAATAAGAATACAAATATACAAATACAAATACAAATACAAATACAAATACAAATACAAATACAAATATCAAATATCAAATATCAAATATCAAAATATCAAAATATCAAAATATCAAAATATCAAAATATCAAAATATCAAATACCAAGTATCAAATACTAAATACCAAATATCAAACATCAAACATCAAATATCACATATATATATGAATATGAAAAATAAATATAAATATAAAATATGAATAACAAATATAAATATAAATATAAATATAAATATAAGTATAAATATAAATATAAATATAAATATAAAATATAAAATATTAAATATAAAATATTAAATATAAATATAAATATAAATATAAATATAAATATAAATATAAATATAAATATAAATATAAATATAAATATAAATATAAAAATGAATATAAAAATGAATATGAATATAAATATAATTATAACTACATATAATTGTAAGTGTTATGATAAATGTACATATAAATGTAAATGTAAACGTAATTATAAATATAAATATAAACATACATTTAATTATAAGTATCATGATAAATGTAAATGTAAATGTAAATCTAAATGTAAATATAAATTTAACTATGAGTAAAGGTGAAATGAATGTAACTTACGAGTAAATGTAAATGTAAATGTAAATGTAAATGTAAATGTGAATGTTTTTATAAATGTAAATGTAAATGTAAGTATGAGTAAGGTCGAGGTATGCGCGATAAACACACGATGCATGTGTGGATGTTGAGTTTGTGCACTTACAGGAGGCACGTGCGAGTTGCGTTTCAAGAAGAAAAGACTAACTGCTGATGGTTGCAGCATGGGACGCGCAACTCTGGCTGCTCGACAAAGCATTTTAAATTTTTTATCTGCAAACGCAAACCGTAGTAGTCAATAACAACAACAACAACAACAACAACAACAACAACAACAACATTATTGATCAATTAATAAAAAGGAACAACAACAACAACAACAACAACAACAACAACAACAACAACGATGGAAGTGGCCTTTATTTGGCCGATAGCCAGACTCCAACTAAATATCGAATATTTATGAAATTGAACAACAACAACAACAACAACAACAACAACAACAACAATAATAATAATAATAATAATAATAATAGTGCTTCTCTGTCAATGGCTGATGCATTTCTGCACATGCGCCTCCATCGTCTCACCCGTGAGGGGAGTACGAAGAATTGACGATAAGCTCTAATGACACCCCCGCAAGGGCAGTTCCAACACTTCCAGACGGGCCGGTATGTTCAATGAAAATACTGGTCCAGAAATAGACCGGTATGTCCAATGAAAATACTGGTGGCACCGACGGGAATCGAACTGGCGACAGGGCCCAGATGGTAGAACTTGACCACTGGGCTATCACGGTGTCCAAAATAATAATAATAATAATAATAATAATAATAATAATAATAATAATAATAGTGCTTCTCTGTCAATGGCTGATGCATTTCTGCACATGCGCCTCCATCGTCTCACCCGTGAGGGGAGTACGAAGAATTGACGATAGGCTGTAATGACACCCCCGCAAGGGCAGTTCCAACACTTCCAGACGGACCGGTATGTTCAATGAAAATACTGGTCCAGACGGAGCGGTATGTTCAATGAAAATACTGGTGGCACCGACGGGAATCGAACTGGCGACAGGGCCCAGATGGTAGAACTTGACCACTGGGCTATCACGGTGTCCTAATAATAATAATAATAATAGTGCTTCTCTGTCAATGGCTGATGCAAATCTGCACATGCGCCTCCATCGTCTCACCCGTGAGGGGAGTACGAAGAATTGACGATAGGCTCTAATGACACCCCCGCACGGGCAGTTCCAACACTTCCAGAAGGACCGGTATGTTCAATGAAAATACCGGTGGCACCGACGGGAATCGAACTGGCGACAGGGCCCAGATGGTAGAACTTGACCACTGGGCTATCACGGTGTCCAAATAATAATAATAATAATAATACTATATCTGAGGCGTACTGATGCAGCTAATGACATATCCTCAACGGACATAAGCCTCCAATACCCTTGTTCGAGGTCCTCCACCCCCCCGTGTCAGTCTCTCGCCTGATGATCGGGGCCACCGATGGAGCTCCTGAGGGCAAGACTGCACTAAGCCGAGGTTATTCCGCAGTCCCAGCAACCTCTTGCAAGACGTCACCGAATGTGCAAGTGCATACACCAAGCGCGGTTGCTAGAGCTGCCTCGAAACCCCACCCATAACAATCTGGTGTCTGCTGGGTCCTGGGCTATCAACCAGCATATGCGGAGTTTAAGATCTTTTACGCGCGCAACGACCCTCCTCCCCAGCATCTACCACCAAAGGGTTATGAGTTGGCGTCACAGTTTAACGCCTTGAGGCCATTGGGCTGGAACTCTGTTTAGCAAGTGTGACTAGGTTTTTTCATCTGGATTTCCCTCAAATATGTCACAGTCAACACTCCAAGGCAGATTTACTATATCTGAGGCGTACTGATGCAGCTAATGGCATATCCTCAACGGACAAAAGCCTCCAATACCCTTGTTCGAGGTCCTCCACCCCCCCGTGTCAGTCTCTCGCCTGATGATCGGGGCCACAATAATAATAATAATAATAATAATAATAATAATAATAATAATAATAATAATAATAATAATAATAATAGTGTTTCTCTGTCAATGGCTGATGCAAATCTGCACATGCGCCTCCATCGTCTCACCCGTGAGGGGAGTACGAAGAATTGACGATAAGCTCTAATGACACCCCCGCAAGGGCAGTT
Source organism: Paulinella micropora (assembly GCA_019918135.1). NCBI lineage: Eukaryota > Cercozoa > Imbricatea > Euglyphida > Paulinellidae > Paulinella > Paulinella micropora. The sequence goes on from WBZZ01003927.1 coordinate 123,722, forward strand.
CCAACACTTCCAGACGGGCCGGTATGTTCAATGAAAATACTGGTCCAGACGATCGGTATGTTCAATGAAAATACTGGTGGCACCGACGGGAATCGAACTGGCGACAGGGCAATAATAATAATAATAATAATAATAATGTATCTCCTGCCAATTGCTGAGCCAAAAGGCCATGTGCATCCAGTCCTCCATTCCATAAGGAAAGTCTCCACACCAATCGGTGGAATAAAGGAAGTGACGGCATAGAACATTACTCTAGGAGCTTTATACCAATCAGCCCATTGAAAAGGACCAATGGCCTATGTACTCCCTAATAGTGCTTCTCTGTCAATGGCTGATGCAAATCTGCACATGCGCCTCCATCGTCTCACCCGTGAGGGGAGTACGAAGAATTGACGATAGGCTCTAATGACACCCCCGCAAGGGCAGTTCCAACACTTCCAGACGGACCGGTATGTTCAATGAAAATACTGGTGGCACCGACGGGAATCGAACTGGCGACAGGGCCCAGATGGTAGAACTTGACCACTGGGCTATCACGGTGTCCAAGTGTACTCCCTAATACTAATAATAATAATAATAATAATAATAATAATATTAGTAATAATAGTGCTTCTCTGTCAATGGCTGATGCATTTCTGCACATGCGCCTCCATCGTCTCACCCGTGAGGGGAGTACGAAGAATTGACGATAAGCTCTAATGACACCCCCGCAAGGGCAGTTCCAACACTTCCAGACGGACCGGTATGTTCAATGAAAATACTGGTCCAGACGGACCGGTATGTTCAATGAAAATACTGGTGGCACCGACGGGAATCGAACTGGCGACAGGGCCCAGATGGTAGAACTTGACCAGGCTATCACGGTGTCCAAGTGTACTCCCTAATACTAATAATAATAATAATAATAATAATAATATTAGTAATAATAGTGCTTCTCTGTCAATGGCTGATGCATTTCTGCACATGCGCCTCCATCGTCTCACCCGTGAGGGGAGTACGAAGAATTGACGATAAGCTCTAATGACACCCCCGCAAGGGCAGTTCCAACACTTCCAGACGGACCGGTATGTTCAATGAAAATACTGGTCCAGACGGACCGGTATGTTCAATGAAAATACTGGTGGCACCGACGGGAATCGAACTGGCGACAGGGCCCAGATGGTAGAACTTGACCACTGGGCTATCACGGTGTCCAAGTGTACTCCCTAATACTAATAATAATAATAATAATAATAATATTAGTAATAATAGTGCTTCTCTGTCAATGGCTGATGCATTTCTGCACATGCGCCTCCATCGTCTCACCCGTGAGGGGAGTACGAAGAATTGACGATAAGCTCTAATGACACCCCCGCAAGGGCAGTTGCAACACTTCCAGACGGACCGGTATGTTCAATGAAAATACTGGTCCAGACGGACCGGTATGTTCAATGAAAATACTGGTGGCACCGACGGGAATCGAACTGGCGACAGGGCCCAGATGGTAGAACTTGACCTGGGCTATCACGGTGTCCTAATAATAATAATAATAATAATAATAATAGTGCCTCTCTGTCAATGGCTGATGCATTTCTGCACATGCGCCTCCATCGTCTCACCCGTGAGGGGAGTACGAAGAATTGACGATAAGCTCTAATGACACCCCCGCAAGGGCAGTTCCAACACTTCCAGACGGGCCGGTATGTTCAATGAAAATACTGGTCCAGAAATAAACCGGTATGTTCAATGAAAATACTGGTGGCACCGACGGGAATCGAACTGGCGACAGGGCTCAGATGGTAGAACTTGACCACTGGGCTATCACGGTGTCCATAATAATAATAATAATAATAATAATAATAATAGTGTATCTCCTGCCAGTTGCTGAGCCAAAAGGCCATGTGCATCCAGTCCTCCATTCCATAAGGAAAGTCTCCACACCAATCGGTGGAATAAAGGAAGTGACGGCATAGAACATTACTCTAGGAGCTTTATACCAATCAGCCCATGGAAAGGACCGATGGCCTATGTACTCCCTAAATAATAATAATAATAATAATAATAATAATAATAATAATAATAATAATAATAATAGTGCTTCTCTGTCAATGGCTGATGCAAATCTGCACATGCGCCTCCATCGTCTCACCCGTGAGGGGAGTACGAAGAATTGACGATAGGCTCTAATGACACCCCCGCACGGGCAATTCCAACACTTCCAGACGGACCGGTATGTTCCATGAAAATACTGGTGGCACCGACGGGAATCGAACTGGCGACAGGGCCCAGATGGTAGAACTTGACCACTGGGCTATCACGGTGTCCATAATAATAATAATAATAATAATAATAATAATAATAATAATAGTGCTTCTCTGTCAATGGCTTCAGCATTTCTGCACATGCGCCTCCATCGTCTCACCCGTGAGGGGAGTACGAAGAATTGACGATAGGCTCTAATGACACCCCCGCAAGGGCAGTTCCAACACTTCCAGACGGACCGGTATGTTCAATGAAAATACTGGTCCACACGGACCGGTATGTTCAATGAAAATACTGGTGGCACCGACGGGAATCGAACTGGCGACAGGGCCCAGATGGTAGAACTTGACCACTGGGCTATCACGGTGTCCAATAATAATAATAATAATAATAATAATAATAATAATAATAATAATAATAATAATAGACTTATCAGTCAATTGGCCTTTGATCCTGTCGGACATGTGCCTCCATTGGTAGCACGGGACCGTTCGGTGACGCGGCTCCGCTCCAAAGACTCGACTGGCAGTGCAATGTGCAAATGAGCGTGCTGTGCATGTGCAAGTGGGTGCAAGGAGTGAGAGGAGTTATCTGCCGAGAAGAAGTCCGCGACGCTGCGCTGACCTCCACCTACAACAGATCTAGCCAGACATTCTACCTGACTAGGCCTTCCCCTCCTTCTACCCACCTCCTGAACGACCGTGAGGTCGATCACCTCCTCCTCCTCCGCCCCCTCTGCCTCCCTGGTCAGTCTCCAGAGGCGGCATTTTCCCCCGCCTTAACCAAAGTGACCACAGTGCAACAACTGCCCGAGCTGCCGCTAGCCATCCACCACCACCACCACCACTACCACAACCTCAAAGTACCTCTAGCTCTAGCTCTATCCTTATCTCTATCTCTATCCCTGTCCCTGTCCCTATCCCCATCTCCGCCTTGACCTTCACCTCTCTTCCTCCTCGGCGCTCTCCACCGTCACCGCAGATTACCCGCCGCTGGCTCCATTCTATCTATCTATCTATCTATCTGTCTATCTATCTATCTATCTATCTATCTATCTATCTATCTATCTATCGATCGATCTATCGATCTATCTATCTATCTTTCCATCTGCGTACCTACCTACCTACCTACTGCGCCTCCAACTCCTCCCACTCCTTCCAGATGGTGGCAACAAACCTTCCTAACTCCTCCTCCACCTCTTCTGGGACAGGGATAAACAAAACGCCGAGCATCGCCGCCATCTTTTCATCCTCCCCCTTCAGCCATTCCTCTTTGAAGAGCCTCATCTCCTCCTCTGCCTCCCGCAGTTCCCTGTGATAAAGCCCTCCTCGATTCAGCATGAGGGGCTGCCGGGCTTGCGCCTCATCGATAAACTTAAACAGTGCCTCACGAGAGCTCGCAAACGTTGGGCAATGCAGCAGGAAGTGACGTAACGACTCGTTAACCTCAGTGCCACACAAGGCGAAACAGCTTGAGCAGTCCGGCGAGCATGAGCCAAATTTGGATCGGTAGAGGCGAAGGCGATTGTTGCAGCTCAACAATCGCCTTCTGATGAGGTTGTGACTTCCCCCCTCCAGCGCCCGCCAACGTGGGAAAGCAGAGCGGGAAGACATCTGGCTAAGCAGCACCCTAAGCCCATCAGAGGGCTTAGCCTGCCGCTCCCAGCCAGCTACTTCCTGCCGGACAGACCATTGCTTTACCACCTCGTTCCAGTTCGCCAGAGCGGCCCGCCAGTCCTTATCATCTACCGTGCCATCTTCGTTCACGACCCGCTTGAGCGCATCCAAGCCCTCCCGCAGCCTGTGATCTGCTAAGATCAAATTTTCCGTATCTTCCTTCCATTTGCACCGACCCGTGTTGTAAAGCCTGCGTGTTAGCGCTGTGTTGCCCAGTAACTCGATGCGCCCTAGGAACCGAAGCCGGGCCGCCTTGGCAAGGATGCTAAAACTCGGCGTGCGGCCTAAACCCCTGGTGATGCAGCCGCTTGTGCGCGTACCAACACCCAAGATGACCCGCAGGGGCGCTACCAACGCGCCCTCCAGCTTACTCAGCTTGTTGGCGCCCGGCAGATCCCAAAAAGCCGATGCGTAAAGCAACTTTGCGCCAACCATTTGCTGCCAATTCATCAGCCGAAGACGCGCTGGAACTTCATGGGCAATCCAGAGGGGGTAGCAGGCAGCCGTTCCCGCTACAGTGATTTCCGCCGCCCGCTTCGCTTGCGGTTTATCGGAGAGGGTGTCCGTGAGCAGAACTCCCAGGTATTTGTAGTGGTCGGTGACGTTGAGAACCTTGCCCCGGAACCTCACGCATGGGGGCGACTTTTTTGACTTGGCGTGCCCGTATATCGGCATGACTTCTGTCTTGCCCGGTTTCAGGTTGATTTCAAGCCGATAGTCCTCCACGAATGTCGCCACGACATTTACAATCTGTTGAAGCTCCGTGACACTATGCGCAATTACCGCAACGTCGTCGGCGTAAAGCAGGGTCCGTATGTCTTCGATGCGGTTGAGGTCCTCGATCTCCAACTCTTTCGCGATTCGGACCGTTAGCTCATCCATGAAGACGTTGAACAGCGACGGTGACAACGGCGACCCTTGCTGAACTCCCATCTCTTCCAGCACTTCACCAGTGAGTTCGCCATCGACTAGCACTCGCGATGACGTTCTTCGGTAAAAACGCCGCAGAATGCGATAGAACTTGCCCTGTACCCCCATCTGGGTTAGCCTCTGAAACAACCCGGCCCGCCAAACCGTAGGGAATGCCTTTCTCAGATCCACGAACAAAACGAAAGAACGGAGGCCAGCTTGCTGTCTAAGGCGCAGACACTCCTTAAGGACAAAAATCTGGTCCCCCGTACTACGTTTTGGCCGGAACCCACCCTGCTCTGGGCGAAGCCTGCCCGGCTGATCGATGAAAGCCGTAAGCCTCGCCGCCATAAGGGACAGATACATCTTACCCAGACAGCTCAGAATCGCGATGTCTCTCCAATTTTCCGGATCGGTTGGGTCGCCTCCTTTTGGGATGTTGACGATAATCGCTTTGCCCCAGTCGCTGGGGGTGTATTCGCACGATTTCAACCAGTTGAAGAAGCGCACCAGAAAGCTCACAATCCGCGTGCCTCCGTACTTGAGCATCTCGTTCTTGATCTTATCCGGTGAGCACGCTTTGTGATTCTGGAGATTTTCCTGGCAGAGCTCCACTTCCTTCTCGGTGTAATCATAGTCCAGCGGGCCCGTCTCAGTCCGGATCTCCTCGGCTTGCGCCATGGCCTCGAATTGGTCGCGCAGGTTGTCGTTATACTGGAAGGTTTCGCGGGCCTTCCGCTCGGGCTCAATCCGCGCTGCTTCCTCATCAGAACCGACTTCCTCTACACATGCATCCTCCAAAAACTGGTTTTCTTTGGGGACCACCATACGTCGGCGGTATTCTTCCCATTCTTGTAGTTTTTCCCGGAGTGTGCATGCCAGAGTGCCATCGGGCTTCCGAACAGGAGCAGAAGCTTTGGACCGCCGAACCCCGCCCAAACGCTTTGACAGCTTCCAGTATGTGGCCATGGTAGCGCTCCTGAAGTTGGCAGCGGTGTCATTCTGGACCCGCTTCCACGCTTGCTCCTTCTTCTCCTTGCATAACCTTCTGACCGCCTTCCTCGCTTCTTTATATCTTTGCCAGGCCTCTCGGTTGGCCTCATTCCTTCGCCAGAGGCCGTATGCCTCTCTCCGTCGCGCAATCGCTTCCCTAAGACTCTCATCAAACCATGCATTAGTAAACCCTGGCCTAATCACCCGAACTCCCAAGACCTTCACGGCTGCGCCCGTGAAAGCTCGGACCACTAAGCTAGCGACCCTATCTACCTCCTGCTGAAGCTCATCCGGGTCCTCCACTGCTGATAGATCTGGGAGGCCATCTGGCAACAGCCCCGATATACCAGCTGCAAAGGTCTCGTCGTACTTCAACCTAAGCTTAGACAGCTCACTCTCCTTACCCTCAACTACCCTGCCTATCAAGCGCTCTGCCTTGAATGCTTTGTACCTCTTTACCTGCTTTTTGGGGGTGGCTGTCCCCCCCAGACCAGTTCCGCCCACACAGCTTTGTGGTCGGTATCAAGGTCTACCTCGTCGACGCCGAAGCTTGCCTCCTCCGCCAGCTCGGAAGAGACGCAGATGTAATCCAGTAGATGCCTTCGTCCACCTACATTTTCCTGCCTAGACCACCAATATTTGTCGCCCCGTGGTTGCGAAAACCCACTGAGATTGCGCAACCCCGTGGCAACAAGCATCGCAGCCAGCAACTCACCATTCTCACTCCTAACCCCTCTACCCCTCCCATCTATCTCGCCAAAGAGGCCCACCACTCCCTCCTCCCGCGCTATTCTGGCGGGCCCCAGCTTAGCATTAGCATCACCAACCGTAACCACATGACCTTTGGTGGCGAAGTAGGAGACGGCCGCCTGCCACGCCTCATAGGCTGCAATAGATTCCTCTCGTTGATTTTCTTGGGGGAAGTAGCCGTTGCCGACGAACACATCCGACGCCGTCGCGCTCCCAGACGACAGCCTCACCCACAATTGCTGTGGGTGTGGAACAGGCGCCTGTACAATGGTAGCGCACGGTGCCAGATAGTTGGCCACCAACGTCAAGACCCCCCCCAAGAGACGCGAGCCCGCACCAGTTGCAGCCGCTTTGCCGAGGACTGCGAAGCCGTCGACTTGGAGCTTCTCCACCTTCTGCGACGATAGGTTGTGCTCCTGGACTCCGACGATCACCCAGCCTCGCTCCTTGTAGTGCTCCGGCCATTCCCCAAAGCCTGGGCTATCCGCACCCACTTTGCCTTGCCAATTATGTGAGGCCACCCTCAGTGGGAAGCCTTTCACAAATTGGGAAGAACGAAGCTGATGCCGATGCCTGCGCTTCGGTTGAGCCCGCCTGGAGCCCTCCGCCACCCTCCACGGCCCATCCTGCACCCTCCGCCCCAGCTCCTCCAGCTCCCGCATCCCGCCCCACTCCGCCAAGGGAGATTCACCGCTTGAGGCTTCGCCCTGGGGCTCGTCGACTTCCACGTCGAGCACCCAGTAGCCAAACCCCTGCTTGCGAAGCTCTCTCTGCATCTCTACATACTGGGCACCCCCCCGTGCAGCCCGCTGCTTCTCTCTTTCCCGGAAAGTCCTACCCGTCGCAACGTGAACCTTTCCCGTGAAGAACTTACGCTCCCGCAGCAGCCGCACCATCTTCTCCGCCTCCTCACAAGACGCACATTTAATCCGCAAATGTCGCCCACTACCTCTGCCCGCGAATTCCACCTCGACTTCCCCGAGACCGAGAATTCGGAGCTCTCGCGCCATGACCACTGTCTGAGAGACATGCGATAGCCCCCATACTATGCAACATCTCTTATCCAGCTCATTTCGTACCTTCCTCCGCCACCTCCTCGGTGGCGGTACCGCTTGCCACACGCCGTGACCAGACCTTTCCGGACGTGACTTCTCTTCCGAGGTTGGGGAGGGTGATCGAGATGCAGCAGGATTGCTGGCTCTACGTGATTCAGGTTGCCCGTCAGGTACGCGAGCACTCGACCACCCCACCCCGGCCGAGTAGCCATCGCCACCCGCAGGCGCACTCCCACGGGGAACGTCTAAACCTGAAGGATTACCGCCTTGACCCATAGGGCCAGCACTAGCGGCCGCGCTCTTCGCATAAGAACCTGACATAAGTGGTATGGGACCCCGGTGCCGCATTGATCGAGTTGTAAACTCGATAAATGAGGACCCAGGTGGGGTTATTTAAAGCTCAACCCTTAAAAAGCATACGTGTATGTATGTATAGGAATACACACAAACACTCACCTGCATCCGTAACCAGGCACGAGGCAGACCCGCTGTGCATCATCGAGGTAGGTGTCGTGGCAAACCACCCTGCGTCCGATAAACGCTGCAAGTGAGTCATCTACCGAGAGCACAGAGTGACAGGCCCGTGCACGTATACCCACCACCCCATAACCCTCCGCCAGAGCAACCCCATGGCATCCGCAGGATGAGCACGAAGAGTGCTGAGAGAGAGGGTGAGCCAGGAGCCCCGCTCCGGTCCGTCGTTACTTAGGTCATTTAGTCGTTTCAAGGCTTGTGGTAAGGTGTAGGGCCTCTCGCCTTCGTACAAACTCCGACCGACAGTAGTTTGGTTGACCATCCTTCGCGGTGACCCTCTGAACACAACCCCCTCCCCCAGTGCCCACCCCTTGTAATTCCAGAGGCCACCCCGAGCCAAGAGCCATGAGTATGATAGCAACTCACATGAGTTACTCTCAGTAATTGGGACCCGTCTCATAAATCAATGGAACGCTTATCGTGCGCCCCTCATAGGCTCAGCCCGCCCATGTGAAAGCTAGGCCTCGCCCAAAGCAAAGCAAAGCAAAGCAACAACAACAACAAAAAAAAAAAAAAAAAAAAAAAAAAAAAAAAAAAAAAAAGAAAGAAAGAAAAAAAAAAAAAAAAAGAAAAAAAAAAGAGAGAGAGAGAGAGAGAGAGAGAGAGCGAGCGAAAGCGAGGCCGCCGTGGCTCGCCCGCAATCCAGCTGGGTGCACCTCGTCACAACCACTCATCGGCGTGAGCTCATAGCTGTGTGCGACATAGGTACAAGAGCAAGAGGAGAAACAGTGTGCCAGCGTGGATGTGTGGGTGAGGCAGTGCGGTGAGGCAAAGCAGCGATGCCAGTCGAATCCCTGGAGACGGAACCTAGCATCAAAAACATCGTATAAGTCTACCCCAGGCCTCCATCCACCGAGTGGTGAGCTCGATAAAAGAAGACCCGAGTGGGGTTATTTAAAGCTCAACCCTTAAAAAAGCATAAACATGTACGCCGCCAGGAACCCAACAACAATAACATAGCAGCCAGGAACCCAACAACAATAACATAGCAGCAGGAACCCAACAACAATAACATAGCAGCCAGGAACCCAACAACAATAACATAGCAGCCAGGAACCCAACAACAATAACATAGCTTCCGTAACCAGCCTTCAGGAACCCGCCTCAGTTACCCGCCCCCGTAACCAGGTCAGAGACGTGACGTACTATGCATCATTGAGGTGTCGTGGCAAGCCACCCTGCGTCCGATAGAAGCTACAAAAGAGTCATCTACCGAGAACACTAAGTGACAGGCCCGGTCACATGCACCCAACACGTCCCGACCCTCCGCCAGAGCATCCCCATGGCATCCGCAAAGTGAGCACGAGGGGTTCTGGGAGAGAGGGTGAGTCAGGAGCCCCGCGTCCAGGCAGTCGCTACTGTGGCAGTTGAGTGATTTCAAGGCTTGTGGAAATGTGTGGAGCCTGTCGCCTTCATTCCCACTCATACCGACAGTAGTTTAGTTAACCAACCTGTCCAGTGACCCACTGAGCCCAACCCCCTCCCCTCAGATAACCCCCACCCCCCGCACCCCGAGTGATACCAGAGGCCACCCCGAGCCAAGAGCCGTAAGCGTGGTGAGAGAGCTTCTCTCAGTAAAAGTTTCCGTCTCATGAATCAGTGGAGCACTGATTATGTACCCCTCATAACAAGCTGCCAACGGCCCCAACCCCGCCGTGTGGCGGTGACACCCAACCATGTATTGGTGCCCCCCAAATAATAATAATAATAATAATAGACTTATCAGTCAATTGGCCTTTGATCCTGTCGGACATGTGCCTCCATTGGTAGCACGGGGCCGTTCGGTGACGCGGCTCCGCTCCCAAGACTAATAATAATAATAATAATAATAGTGCTTCTCTGTCAATGGCTGATGCATTTCTGCACATGCGCCTCCATCGTCTCACCCGTGAGGGGAGTACGAAGAATTGACGATAAGCTCTAATGACACCCCCGCAAGGGCAGTTCCAACACTTCCAGACGGGCCGGTATGTTCAATGAAAATACTGGTCCAGACGGACCGGTATGTTCAATGAAAATACTGGTGGCACCGACGGGAATCGAACTGGCGACAGGGCCCAGATGGTAGAACTTGACCACTGGGCTATCACGGTGTCCAAAATAATAATAATAATAATAATAATAATGATAATAATAATAATAGTGCTTCTCTGTCAATGGCTGATGCATTTCTGCACATGCGCCTCCATCGTCTCACCCGTGAGGGGAGTACGAAGAATTGACGATAAGCTCTAATGACACCCCCGCAAGGGCAGTTCCAACACTTCCAGACGGGCCGGTATGTTCAATGAAAATACTGGTCCAGAAATAGACCGGTATGTTCAATGAAAATACTGGTGGCACCGACGGGAATCGAACTGGCGACAGGGCCCAGATGGTAGAACTTGACCACTGGGCTATCACGGTGTCCATAAATAATAATAATAATAATAATAATAATAGTGTATCTCCTGCCAATTGCTGAGCCAAAAGGCCATGTGCATCCAGTCCTCCATTCCATAAGGAAAGTCTCCACACCAATCGGTGGAATAAAGGAAGTGACGGCATAGAACATTACTCTAGGAGCTTTATACCAATCAGCCCATGGAAAGGACCGATGGCCTATGTACTCCCTAATAATAATAATAATAATAATAATACTATATCTGAGGCGTACTGATGCAGCTAATGGCATATCCTCAACGGACATAAGCCTCCAATACCCTTGTTCGAGGTCCTCCACCCCCCCGTGTCAGTCTCTCGCCTGATGATCGGGGCCACCGATGGAGCTCCTGAGGGCAAGACTGCACTAAGCCGAGGTTATTCCGCAGTCCCAGCAACCTCTTGCAAGACGTCACCGAATGTGCAAGTGCATACACCAAGCGCGGTTGCTAGAGCTGCCTCGAAACCCCACCCATAACAATCTGGTGTCTGCTGGGTCCTGGGCTATCAACCAGCATATGCGGAGTTTAAGATCTTTTACGCGCGCAACGACCCTCCTCCCCAGCATCTACCGCCAAAGGGTTATGAGTTGGCGTCACAGTTTAACGCCTTGAGGCCATTGGGCTGGAACTCTGTTTAGCAAGTGTGACTAGGTTTTTTCATCGGGATTTCCCTCAAATATGTCACAGTCAACACTCCA